>MQRK01178932.1:11837-24386 GCA_001938485.1 Girardia tigrina
TCTGTCAAGAAATACCTTATTTATTTTCATACGATAGTTCAAAGTTAAGTTATACGCGATTGAAATGTAAGGTGTGAAGTTTGACCCGTTTCATATCGAACAACCTAATATTAATAATTATTTTTGGAAAAGATAAAAACTATTTTGTGAAAAACTTATTTTTGTTTTTTTTTGTTTAAACATTTTAATTAAAAATAAGTTATGATGTTTAAAAATGTTCTTATGTATATAAATGTATGTGTATATAAAAGTTTAAATTTAAGTGAATTTTGGTTAAATTGAAAGTGGATTTTGTCGAACCAAAAAACTATTTTCTGTTGTGAATCGCTATTGTTTTTTTGTTCTGAAATAAAAGAAAATAAAGCATTTCGGAGTTATTGAAATTTTTTAATTGACAAAATGATCCAATTTTCTAACTTAAAATTGATGAATGATGAAGGCGCGTCCAAACGTAAAGTGCGACAAGAGTGGATTCTCCTTGAGATACTCTATTGTATGAGCATGAGAAACAGTGAAAAAACGTGTGCACTGTTTAATTTTGATGGAAGTGGCAGAGGAAAGATGACGAATTATCAACAGTTAACGAGTCATGCTCAAGCGACTGTTTGAGAAACAAAAAATTAAAGTTTTTGCTTTTCGCTTTTCATTTTTGTTCTGGTGATAATATTGATAGTCTCTATGTCGCCAATTTCATCCTCAGTATTCATCGAAGAATTTTAAAACCATATCTGTCTGATATTCATTGCGCAAATACCGAAAAGGCTTTTGAGAACGGTGTTCTATTACCGCTGCTGTTATTCGGTCCGTCTATGGAGAATCTGTACATCTTTGTTGACTCGGTTGACGAGAGTCTGCTCTCAAAGTATATGAGTGAGGAGTTGGCGAGCATTCTCTATCGTTATTCCCTCAGCAAGATAACGTGATCAACATTAATAAATCGACAGGGCAGTCGATCGATATCAAACCTGGTGTCCTCTTATCGCAGTTTTTTCCAGAGTGGTTGTACTGGCTGCATCTGTCCAAGAGCACCGAGAGAGCCGACAACAGAAAACCGAATGGCTGAGGAGCGGAGAATCTATCGAGTGAGATGCATTTAAATTCCCCCGGACCCGAAGCCCGCACCCAACGCAATCACGCTAGCGCTGCGCATGCTCTGTTATCAGGTAATTCATGCCTTTTGAGAACAGCGCTCAGCTCATCAAATGTATTCACTGCCGCTTAGTTTTTGAGATGCAGTATATCCAGCAATGCCTCAGTAATGTATCTAGACGGGGTAACATATCGAACAATAAAAGAAAGTTAATCTTTCTTACTAAGGTCAGGCGAAGTATCCAAACATATGGAAAAATACTTCGCAAACCTCACATCAGAGGCTATAACATCCTTCAGCAACAGACCAAGAGTTTCAATCATATCATTTTGCGATTTGGAAGATATATAGCTTGGGTAACCAAGTTGATTTGAAGCTGAGTGTTTCAAATGACTTTCTAGGCTTTCAATCCATCTCCCTACTAAATGAGTAATTTCAAGAAAAACTCCTCTGTTTCTTGAATTTTCTTTTTCATCGTGACCCCGAAAAGGAAGCTTCAATATTGAAAGGGTATTAGTTATATCAAACAAAAGTGGTAGAATGACGTGTCGTTGCTGGTGTTCTTTATTTCACAGTTGTCACAATCGCTACCTCTCGTCAGCTAATTGGACATCAATCAGTGTAATGTTCTTGAAATCGGTCCAGCGCTGCATGCTAACAAAATGTTGATCACTATTTGCATGCTTGTCGAATACTCGACCTGACTCCAAAGCTCTATCCCAGGAGCGAACTATTAAGTGGTTCATTAATAGAACGTTTTCGTAGAGTTGTATTGTGTTTTGCTTGCATAACTATGTATTTTATTTCTATTCGTGTTATTGTGTTTTAGACAGGGTGGTACTGCTATCATTTGACAATAAATAAAGAAATTAATACATTATTACAACACTGTGTATAGAATTACAGATTGAATGAGTCATTTATTTTTTTCTATGATTTGGAGTTGAAAATGTCAGGTCAATTTTCTTCAAGTTCGACGAATATTTGGGAGACCCAGCCCCCCCGGGCCCCTGTGGCGTACCGCCTCTGATTCCTTGTCAATAATAATTCCTAGAACTGAGACTCGTTATGCGAATCAAAGCCCTTCTGTAAAACAGAAAATTGATCCTTTGAAATAGAAGAAATTCTATTCTTAAAATGAAACCTATGATCAGGAACCTTACTCGGTCGACTTGATTGTGAATACTAATTAATCAAAATTTTGAAGAGACAATTTTTCTCTCCAATGTAGGAGCTTTTAAACCCATGACAATTAAATTTATAAACCAGATTATCTAAAAATCCACAAATAGTTTTTCATTTATTTGAGAAGCTATGAACTTTGGATGTCATTGAAACCACGTTGACATTACCTACATAGTTGCAAATATTCTTCTTAAATTCTTTAAATCATTCAGAATGTTGTATTTTTATGATTTGTGTTTTTTCCTCAATGTTTTCTTCTTTAAATCCTTTTTTAACCTGTGTTTGTGTTTACCCAACGTTACTTTAATAATGTAATTTATTTGTGTTTGTGTAATGATATTCCAATGCATATCAACGGCATGTATCTGTTGCGTTTCTGTTTAATTAAGTTTGATATCCCTCATTCATGCTAGTGACAAGAACGCCAAGAATAAGTAATTTTCTACTTACAAATTTAATATTAGGGTGAAGATCATGAAATTTTAAAATGGTTCTATAATAGATTGATTTCTTAAAACCAGGTAGATATCATCGACATATATATTGTACAGAACAAGATTTTACTTAGAGTATTAACATGTGAAATATATTAAGTAAACAAGTGATTCATAAAAATTTTAAGTCATATTAAATTATGATTCAAGGCGGATTATAAGTTATTATAAATTGCATTATTTATTCATATATTTAATTTAGATTTTATTGAATTTGTCTTTAAAAAAAAAATTTTATGTGAAGATTTAGAACTAAAAATAACCTATGTAGTTATGATTGAAGATGGTGGATATTATACTGGACATACAATTTAAAAATTAAACATGAAGAAAAAAAATATTTTTATCAAATTTAACGAAATAATTATAAAAATCGGATCAATGTAATTTTACACTCAATTCAACGTATTCTTGAATAGTAACATTTTTAAGTTTGACATCTTTTCTGTTTAAAGAAAAAATAGTTTGTATCTTATATATTGCTAACTGAACTCAAGAATTGTTAATTAAGACAGAATATCTTTAAATGTCAAATAGAATTCTTTTAACCCTTTCAACCCGATTTTTTTTCAGTAATCCATGTAATATTATATCCCAAAATATGTCATAGTAATTATTTTGAAATCATCTTCTTTTATTTAATCTAGTCAAAGTGTTAGAATCTTGGCGAACGATAAAATTTTCAAATTTAATATTTAAATATTTATATATGATAAATTAAAATCCGTTGACAAAAATCAAATTAAAATAGAAATTATTAAAGATCAAATTTAAAAAATCTAAAACAAGATTTTATTTTCCAAATAAAGATATGTTTTGGATCGTTCATAAACTACAACACGCGATTTTTCCGTTTTCATACCCCTCCACCCCCGTCGTTACAACTCGTCACAAAATATTATACCTCCTATAAAACTACGTCACAAATTTCGGAGGACACCCTCTTTTTATATAAAAATTATTTAAACAAAAACATTTCAACTTAATTCAGTTAAACAAATATATATTAATTCATTTAAAACAAAGTAAAAAACAAAACCATACTGGGACATTAAACATAGTAAAAAATATAATAAACATTATTGGTCTTCCTAATTAAACATGATTCCCTGGCTGTGTTATGAAATCTCAAACAAAATTTTTCACTATCAATTTAGTAATTTTATTGTAAGCGCATCAGGAGACGAATTGTTGATATTTTATGATTTTTTGAATGTGACGTCACATTTCAGAATACCTCCCTTCCCTATCATCACATATCGTCACAGTCAAATGAACCCCCTCCCCCCTTAGTGTGTGACGTAAAAACCGAGAATAATATGTTTTAAAAATTGTTTAATGAGAAATAATATTTTGTGTAACGTTTATAAAAATTAATTTACTGAATTTTATTTTTACAAAAAAATACAATATTAAAAAATCTTTGGATATATTTTTACATAATGAAGTATTAAAAAATATTTTAATTAACAATAATATTTTGCAATAACGTTTAACAAACTATTTATTTTTAAAATAAATTAATACCCGAAAATTAAACGTAAAATCAAAACTAATTCTTGGGCTTGTTTAAGCAATTTTAAAATAACGTATCATAAAGTTTTGCTGAGTTAAAATATTTTTGTGAATTGAAAATAACAAATTAATATTTAAAAAAATACTTTTTGTATAAATTAATTTTATAAAACTTCGAAATTAATAAAATAACAATATGTACTATACATAGGCATCCCAAAGGGGGGGGGCATTTGCTCCCCCCTTGGAATGAAAAATTTAAATGTGTACAAAAAACAAAATATCAATAGTAAATTAAATTTCACAGTAGATACTACATTTTGGTTTGTATATTAGAACGATAAACCCATAAATGAGATTTAAAATCTGATTTTCTTAGATTTAATACAGCAATCGTCAGTACTTTATCCTTCTGTTTCTTTGGCCCTTACTCTGGCATTGACACTTTCAGCTACTACTTGTACAATAGAGGTCATATAGTACTCTACACAGATTTAAAACCTGGTTACGGTCAACTATACTAGAGACTAGACTGAATGGCCTTTGAAAGATGAGTGTCCATCGTCATATAACAGACGAAATGCAAGAACCATATTTTATAAATGTTCTTAATCGATTTGCATTAGAAAACAGAAGGTTGCAATTTCTTTTCACAGAATAATTTTCTGATAAATATCAATTGGAATATTTTCTTTGTAATGTTGTTTATTGTGTAAGCTGCGGTTTATTAATGTGATTTATGTTTTTTATGATTTCGAAATTGATGAGAAGGAAAATAAATAAGTAAATAAATTGCTATTTTTAAAAAATTCTACCCAGTAAAGTTTTAAAATTTGCCGCCCTAGAAAAATTATACCTGAGGAAAGATTTTATTTTGCCCCCCTCCATTAGAAAAAAATCATGCGGGCGCCTATGATACTATATTATACAGTTTTAAATTTAAATCAAAATATATAAATATTTATATTTGGAAATCTATTAAACTTGTTCTTGTGAAAAATGAAAATGTAGTTCCTCAATAATTTGTTTAAATAATGTTAATGTGTTGTAGTTTTAATAACTTAGTAAATGTTGAATATCGCCTTTGTTCACGATTCCAATACAAAGTAAATTAAAAAAAAATATTTTGAATTACAATATTACATGGATTACTGAAATAAAAAAATCGTGTTGAAAGGCTTAAAACAGTAAATAAAGAAAATTCAGACAATACTTTATTTCCACTAAACCGTTACCTTCCTGAAATTACAAAACTTAACACTAACATATTTATAACATTCAAAAGATTGTCGGATCAAATCAACCCAGCTCAATCGTTACAGTTATATTAAAAAAATTCACAACTCGAATGACATCATCATACAGAATAACTGAAGAACACGATATATAAATGTTCATTGAAACTTAATTTTCAGTTACCTAAAATTTAGAATTTGATATCCAAACAGAAAACAGTGTTTATAGAGAGAAAACAAAACAAACATCAAAATCAAATTTCATATAGATAAATAATTCTCTATTTGTGATAACAGGGAGGAGTGTATGGTTTTGTTTCATAATTTACAAAAAGAAAATTCACTTTCCTTCAATGTTTTTATTGATTCATCTTTTGTACATAATTTGAAGGAAAAATGCCTCTTCGACCTTTCAGTTCTCCAATCCACCAATTAATGTCTTCTTCGCCAACTTTTTTTATAACATCACCGTGTTTGAATGATAATTCTTCTGCACTCAGTCCATTGAAATCAAATTGAGCGATAAAATAACCGCCAGCGCTGGGCTGACAAAATTTCTGAAAGAATGAGACACCTTACAACACTGATTCACTGTAACACAAAAACTAGACCAGAAATGAAAGTTACCTAATTTTACTTCATAAAATAATAAAGGTGCTAAATACATGAGTGTACTTGTATCAAGTTTGTTTCTGGTACAAAAAAAGATAGCAATTGCAAATAATTAATGTTGATTTATGTTTGCTAACTTTGCTATAGTGTTCGAATGATGTCTGAGTGTAGAGATTGTCCAACAGAATATATATTCACTAATATTTGTTTAAACTGAATGATACTAGTGATTGTACATATTTTACTTTAAAATTATGATTTACTTAACTTTTTCCTATGGATTTTAGAAACTTAATTTTTTTGCGAACGTTTTTTGAAAAATAAACTGTCGGTAAAATAAAACAACAACATCATTCCAAAATTATATTACGTTGTTGCAAAAGGAATTCAGGTTTTGATTTTTTTGTATTTACCGCTAAGTTATACGACTAAAGCATGTATGATGATATGAATCATTCGAAATCTTAATTTTTACTCTTTCACATATATTTGACTAAACTTATATTTCTTTTGTTAATAATTTCGATTTTAATTGCAGATGTCAAAACGTGATTTTCGCAACATCTACTTCTGAGTTCAAGCTAGGGTGTAATGCAGCTCAAACCACTGCAACCGGTCTCACCTATCACAGTTTTCTGAATACGGGTGAAACAATCACTGCAGTGAAGTACTGCCAACAAATTGACGAATGCACCACGAGCTCCGACGTATTGGTCAATATGAATGGGCCAATTCTCCTCCACAACACCCGGCCACACATCGCAAAACCGACCCTACAAAAGCTAAACGAATTGGGCTACGAAACTCTGCCTCATTCACCCTACTCACCGGACCTCTCGCCTATGGACTATTATTTTTTTCAAGCAACTGAACAACTTCCTCCAGGAAAAATGCTTAAAAAACAAGACGATGCCAAAGACACCTTCAACACTTTCATCGCATACAGAATTCAGGAGTTCTACACTAGGGGCGTCAATAAACTTGTTTCTCGATGGCAAAAAATGTATTGATTTTAATGGTTTTTATTTAGACTAATAAAGTTTATTCTGTGCTGAGTTACATTTGTTTAAAGTTTAGGTTCAAAAACCTGCATTGCTTTTGCAGCAACCTATAACAACCGAAAAAAGCGTTTTAGTACAATTTCTCTGTTGATAAGATTTTAAATGTGGACCCTGGACAATTAAGTCATTATAAATGAAATAAAATATTTACGTAAATTTACTCAGACTTACCAAAATAAATACAACTAGTTATGATATTAAATTTAATTTGTTTTAATAATATATAGTTTTACAACTGAACGTGTTTTTAATGGATAATAAACCTATCGTAACTGGCGACCACGTCGAAAATATTAACGCTATAACGCGTAGCCAGCAGCGCAATTTATTGTTAGCGGCGCTTCCAAAGAAAGCTCAGGAATTGCTGAGTTTTAATGTGAGAAAGTTCGATGGACGAGACTCACAAGAAGCTGAAAGATGACTGAAGGATATTGAAGAACGGTTGTCCTTGAATGATTTGCCGTTGGTAAATGCTTTTGATTTATTACTTTCAGAAGAAGCCGGTGAATTATGGAAAGACCATAAAACAGATGCCTTAACTCAGGACGAAGCACGAGATTGGTTCCGTGAAACATTCACGATGAAGAAGTCCATTCTGGATAGTTTTGTGGAGCTGGCAAATGTTAAACAAGATGAGAAAGAAAAATTCGCGACTTTTGAAATTCGAGTAAGGAAATTGCTTAACAATGTTTGACTCGGAGCTGAGTCGCGATGAAATATTGAACGAATTTTTAACGAAACGGATAAGAAGTACGGAACTCAGGGACTCGTTGGCGTTAAAGCCGGACATCAAAAGGAAAGACATGAGAATGCTTGAAAATGTTTATGAAAAATTCAACTGGAGATGTTATAGGATTCTGGAGCTTCGGTTACTGTTATGAGCGAAGATTATTGGCGGAAGATTGGAGAACCCACATTGTCAGATTCTGAAGTTAGATTAAGTGGGGTATTCTCGACGGGAACCGAGTCACCCATGGGTACCGCTGTATTGAAGGTACAATGGAATAGTAAAGTAAGAGATATCAAAGTAATTTTTGTGAGAAAAATACACCCCCCGTTTATTGGGGGTGTTGACACAATGCAATTATTTGGAGTTCAACTTATGTAAACAATATTGATGCGGCCTTGGTGAAAAAAACCTACACAGATGACGAGTGGACGAAAATAGCATTAGACCGATACAAGAATCACAAACAAAAGACACTTGAATTTCTTGTCAAGGAATTTGGGAATATAATTATGGCATCGAAGTTCGATTTGGGACATATTCGGAAGGTCTATCATCATATCGTGACAAGAGGATGGCCGATTAGTCAACATCCCCGCTGACAACAAATGCATCTAGAAAATAAGACCGATGAAATGATTCAGAATCTATTGCAGTCAAAGATTATACAGCCTTGTAAAAGTCCATGGAACTCCCCGCTCGTTATTGTGGGGAAGAAAGACGGTACGATAAGAATGTGCGTTGATTATTGCAAATTGAATGCCGTTACAGATAGTGTATCTTTTCCGATGCCAGATACACATCATTTATTAGATTGCTTGGCTGAGGCTCGCTGGTTTTCTTCGATAGATTTGGGTCAAGCGTATTATCAAGTTGAGCTAACCGAGGAATCTAGGTTATGTACAGCATTCAGCACTAAACAGGGGTAATTTTGTTTTAATCGCATGCCTTTTGGGCTATCCACAGCACCGGCGAATTTTAAGCGGTTGATGCATTATTTATTGGAAGGTATGATTTTCAAGGGCGTTCTCGTGTATTTAGACGACATATTGGTGTACGCAAAAACATTAGAAGAGCACGATTGTATTCTGAGAAGTATTCCAACGATTGAGCTTGTGCAGACTGAAAATTAATCCCGAGAAATGTCAGTTCCACCAGAGGGAATTAGTATTTCTGGGTCATACTGTGAATCCAGACAACAGGAAAAAAACAAAGGAAATTGAGAAGGCGGATGAAACACAGTGTTCGACACAATTAAAGCCATTTCTTGGCCTTACAAATCATTATCGTCGATTCATAAAGGATTATGCCAAGATCGCAATTCCACTCCATGCGGCAATTTCGGGATGTGACAAACAACTACAATGGACAAAAGAATGTCGAGAAAGTTTCAGGAAATTAAAACTGGCTCTTTGCAATGCTCCGGTTCTGGGCTATCCCAGATTAGATCGTGTTTTCGTTTTGGGCACCGACGCTAGTTTTAGTGCAATCGGTGCAGTGTTGAGCCATTTGATGGAGAACGGAGAAGAGACAGATAGAGCTTATGGGTCCAGACATCTAACCGCACACGAGAAAGGCTACTGTGTAACGAGAAAGGAACTCTTGGCACTGCATGAATATGTCCTGCATTTTAAACAATACTTGTACGGGAAAAGATTTGTGGCTCGCACGGACCATAAGGCCCTAATTTTTATGAACACTACGAAAAAAACAGTAAACCCACAATTCCAGACCTGGTTGGCAAACTTATCAGAATATGATTTCTCACTGCAATACAGGAAAGGTGAAAATCACAACAATACTGATGGACTATCCCGTATAAAACAAGCTCTTTGCTCGCAATGTGAAACTACACATAGTGAGGCTAAAGAGAAAAAGTCAGGAGTGCGATATTTGAATTCCTTACAAGAAGACGGTGATTTAATCAAGACGATCGAAGAAAGGGAGCGTTCTGATTTAGTTATAAAAGAAGCGATTGATACATTGACAGATGGTAATGAAAATTTTTCAAGCGTTTTTAAGGGAAGCTATCTGTACAAATTGAGAAAACAGCTGGTAATATCAAATGGACTGTTGATGGTCGAGATAAACAACAACCTGTTGACGATCGTACCTGAACGATACGTGTGTGAATTTATTAAAAATATATATGTCGATCTATTTCATCTTGGAATTAAAAAGATATTTAAATACATGCAGTATAATTTCTACTGGCACTCATTGTACGAAACTATACAGCAATGTATTAACGAATGTGTCTTATGTGCAAAGAGGAAAATTGATCAAACAAGAACGAAAGAAACTCTATTGCCCCGAATCAGTAACAATTTCCTAGATCAAATTGTAGTAGACATCGCACACATGGATAAAGTTGCGTCCAACAAAATATATCTGGTGGTCATTATAGATAGATTCAGTAAATTGGTGAGTTTAAATGCCGTTTCCAAACAGGATGAGCATACCATATTTAAATGCATTCTGCACAATTGGATTTACAGGTCTGGGAAGCCGTCAAGTATGCTGACGGACAGGGAAAGACAATTTCAGAACGCATTTATGAGTAGCAGTTTGGGTCAATTACAAATCAATAAAGAATTCAGCTCACCCTACCAACACCAATCAAACGGTTTGGTAGAACAGGTGATTCGAACAGTAAGAGACATGATTGGCACTTCATTAAAAGGGAAGTGTATAGAAAAAAATTGATATGAATTATTGCCACGAATCGAGTTTAGCTTAAATCCCACCACACAAAATTCAAAAAAAATCTCGCCTTTTGAAATTGTTTTCGGACGGAAAGTGAACATCCATTCCGCAGCTGCTTGCCATACTAAAACAAGAGATGAGATTATTGCAGAAGCCCGAATCAATTACAGAATGACAGCGAAGAAAATGAAAACATATCAAAATTCAATCCGAGGTGAAAGACATTTCAAGGAAGGGGAGATAGTACTGGTCAGGGTAGATCCTAACAAAAGGAACAAGAATGATTTCCAATATGAAGGCCCATACAAGATCATCAGGTTTATTTCGTCACATCAGGTAGAAATCCAATTTCCACATGATATGAAAGAAAGATGCATTGAATGGTTGAAACGTTGGACGGGTTTCAAAAGACGGGGAGAGTTATGATATTAAATTTAATTTGTTTTAATAATATATAGTTTTATAACCGAACGTATTTTTAATGGATAATAAACCTATCGTAACTCAACTAATATAATGTTGACCATGGAAATTGTATTATATTTTGATGTACTATTACAGGATTTTTATGTTAAATTGAGATATTGTAGTATAAAATTACCAATTATCAAACAATTAAATTATTTTCCTAATAAAAATTATAAGATAAAAAACATATTTAGGTATATAAAAATATTAAACAAAGTTATATAGTTGAATAAAATAGGCGAGACACAATAAGTGTACTTTTAACAACGTATTAAAAAGTGTATTAATTTGAAATCCAGTTTATTTTATAAACCATACGAAAAATTGTTTAATTTTTAAACGATATTTTACAATTGAATAACATAAATTATGTAAATATTTAAAGACAGCTTTTACCTTCTGTTTATATTATCAATATAACTTTACAGATTGGTTTCCATTGTTAAAATTACAGTTCAGATAATATCTCAATAGTAAAATAGCAACATATTTTAAATGTTTAACAGAGAAATTGAGTGTGAAGCTTGAATATTAATTTTTGGATTCAAGAATCTTATTAATAAGGCCTCACGCGTTACTCTCTTCCAGTAATTTTTAAATCGATTACACAAAATTTGAAATATATAAATATAAATATACATGTAATGGGTGTAACGTCATATATAATGGAGAGACATCTCGTGATCTCTGCAAACGGATCAAAGAGCTTAGTCGGTTGGAAAATGGGAGCAATATTGCCGAAAATAATTTAAAATGTAAAAAGAAAATCGGAGAAAATGATTTTCAAATTCTGTGTAATTGATTTAAAAATTACTGGGAGAGAGTAACGTGTGAGGATCTATGGATCCAAAAATTAATATTCAAGCTTCACACTCAACTTCTCTGTTAAATATTTTAAATGTTTTTTATTTATTAGATTGCAATTTTTTATCTTTTTTTATTTCGTACAAACGGACTAGTTGATTACCGTCAGGTAACTGCGCAACTCAATCTCGAGCTCCTTAATCTGGCTATTGATCAAAAAGCTATTAACGATTTGTGAACAAAACCCAAAAATCGATGTTTTTCAAATAATTTTTGTACTTAAAAAACTTTTCTTAACAAAATTCTTTTTTGAGTCATATTTTTATTTGTTCTCAATCAATAAAAAACAATTCCTTAGAATATAAAATTGAAGACTTGAAAACCTTTTTAATCCGAATAGTAAGTTGTTCCTATAGGAAGAACTTATATTTCTCATCCAGTGGTTAACATATAAAAAATAATTTGTAAAAACAATACACAGACTAAGAAAACATGTCAAAATGGTAAGTATTTCACACTCTAAATAAACTAAACAATGGTACAACTACTCGTAATGATCTTCACAAATATCTAAATTGTAAAAGTTTGTGAAATAACAAAAAAGTAAAATTTGGTATTTAAAACTCGAGTATATATATATATATATATATAT
>MQRK01178932.1:25700-44408 GCA_001938485.1 Girardia tigrina
CTCAGGAATTAAGTTTCTACAAGCTCCTGGTTTTTCTTTAGATTTGTTCTTGCAGTGTTCGTTGAAGTATTGTCATTCAGAGGAATGATCCTCTTTTGATTGATTCAGACAAAGTAGCGTTGAAATCAATCAGTTTGTAAGAACATGTATCCAAACAATAAAACTATGGTTTATGTTTATACGACAGTTAATGTTTATATATTTGTCATTTTCTTTATCATTTCAACTAGAATTAATCCCCCATAGAGGATTAGTTTTTGAGCACAGTCTTTTTTCCAAAAATATAGGTGGTGAACTATTCGAGGTATTATCAAAAATTGAACGAATTAACGAAATAAAAACAAAGCGAAACAAATAAAACTATCCTCTATTCCAGAGGACTATTTCGGGGTGAGAATTAATTATAATTTTAGAGTACATTGGAAGTTCTTGGAAATTTTTGAAACTTGGAAACAGTATCGTCTAACTGAAATCGCTACTGAACTGTAATTTTAGCTCATCTCACATATGATCAACATTCCTTTCTCGTTTGATAACGTTCAGTTTGCGTTTCCTTTAATCTGTTAGGAGTACTTAATAATTCATTAAATATTTGAACAAGCAACTCTAGACTTCAACTCATAATTATTATCTAAGGTGTATATCAATCGAAAAATTAATTTTGTTCCTTAGTTAATTTGATTTGCGTTTTATTAAAATTTCAATATATAATTATTTGAGTAAATTTATTAAAAGAAATCTTGAGCAAAACAATGTATCTTACTTTACTGGGAACTCTACTTCTCAAGACTAATTTGGGTTGGTCTTCTTTACAAACACTATGAACTGAATGGTACTCCACCAATTTGTTTAATGAAGTAAACAACTCGCTCCAAATAGAGAATTTATACGTTTCACTACATAAAATGCGAAAATGGATAACTTCACCTTCACTTCTAAAACCATAAATAAAACTGGTCAATCATTTACCAGAAAGTGTCCAATAATTATAATTATTATAAAGAAACAATAAATGTAAATAATATTTTATAAAGTCTACGGAGGAGATATATGTATATTATATAAGGTAAATGAAAAATATCCCTTGTCCTATGAATTATGTTTCGATGAAACTGAACTACTTTCTATCAAATAGTTCGTTGCTTTTTTGTAATTGAGAATATGGATAATTGAGGATATGGATTGTTATACACCTCAATGCATTTTTTCGGGAAGATACGACCACGAGTCATATATAAAGGTTCAAGATCATTATCCCACAGAAATTTTTGTAATAATTTTAATATAATTTAGTATGAAAATTTAACTAAGTATCATAATTAAATGAAACATGTTAAAAGATAATGGTAACTTTTTTATTCAATAAGATTTCTGAGGTAAGTCACGCGTTAGAGTTTGTTACTAATTTAAGAATGCAAAAATTCCAACTATTAAAAACATTAATTGAGTTTTCATTACATTTATTTGCATCACAATTTGAATTGTTACTAGAACAATTATCAGTAAAACTTGCGTAGCTCGTCATCGTTCTTGATTGATAATTTTTTAATAATATTATTTAATAATATTATTATTATCATTCGAACATTTAAATTAGAATTTAATTTAATAAAAAAATAATTTATACTTTAAATTAAAATAACTTTTATTTATTTTAATAAGCTTCAACTTAACACTCAAGCTTCACATTCAACTTCTCTGTTAAACATTTTCAAATAGAGCCTTTATTTAAGAAAATTATTATTAAAATATTATTTATGAAATATTAATTTAATTTTAAAATTGGTTGTTTAAATTTTAATAATTGATTAAATAATCCAACGTTTTAAAATATTTAATATATCAATCTTCCATCTGGGTGGGAGAAACACAATCCTAAAAAAACACAATGAACATCATTCAAAAATATTCCTCACAGCAACAACGTTCCAAACCAGTTTAATGAAGATTTTCCGACTCCGACTCTAAAACATATACTTTAATTTATTACCTGCGACTTCACAGACGTGGTTAAAACTACATCAGTCCCTAAACTTCATATTGCTACTTAACCTTTAATAGTTCTTAATTACGGTATGACTTAAATATCTTATAAAAATTTGTTTGATTTCAATTAATTCTTTTAATTGTTTAGTTTAAACAAAAATAAAGTTTGAGTATGTTTCAAAAACATTTTTTTTGATATCATTTTATTCATTAATTAATGTTGCTTTAAAAAAAAATAATTTATGTAAATAGTGGTAATTTTAAACAAAAATATGCAATACAAGCATCCCAAGATTCTTTGGTAGAATGATAGAATGACTTTCGAATTTTGATACGCGTTCTGAAAGATAATTTTGAGTTCTGAAAGATAATTTTTGAAAGATAATATTAATTTCAAATTATTGTTCACCAGACTAAACACACATATATATATATATATATATATATATATATATATTGAGTTTATCATTTGTAAAAAAATTGACAAGTTATCTATACAAAGAAATTCTATTATTTCATTGTATGAAGTTAATTGAAAAGTCAAACTATTCATTTATATATTAACGTAACTAAAAAATGGCCAGAAAAATAGCAAAGACATTCATATCAACACAAACAAATTAAATCATCATTTATAACGCCGTGCTACTACTTCTTGTGACACTCACTGAAGTGCATATTTACCACTACCTCTTAAGTAAACTGAGCTTAAAGTTTTTGTATTTTGGCACGTTCGACAGTCGTTGATTTTTGAAACATGTCAAAACACAACGTGTTTGGACAGGAGATGTTATCAACTGTTAAATATTTTTTCAAATTAGCATTAATAATTTTCATATTTAAATGAATAATTTTAAATTTTAGTATATCAAAAGTCGGAAACAAACAAATGCAATTTAGAAGTACCATCTAAAGATTAAGATTATATTAGCAATGTTATGACACTGCAGATTATATACAAGATCCAAAAAACCAAATATTTTTGAAATCGTATTGTTGGATATGATCCGTACTGGAGTTAACTTATTTAGCTGGATAAAATAAAATATCGAATCATTCGTAGAAAACATATTTTAAAGTGTAAATATAATTCATTTAACTGAACAATTGGGATAATTAAACAATCACATTTTCATTCAATAGTTTTGTGAAAATTTTGGGAAACTCTTCTAAATTTTTGAATTAAAGCTAACAAAACATTTTAAATTAATATTAAAGTATAAAAGTAAAAATTAGAAATTTATTGTAAAATATTTAGACGATAAAATGTTTAAAGTTACAAATCAAATTTCAATATTAATATTTTAAAAAAATGTTTTAGATAAAATGTAAAGTAATTAAATTTGTAAATTAAATAGATTTGAAAGAGAATTAAACATAAAATTTTAAGAATAGTTAAATAGAATTTAATAAACTTTTATTAAAAATATTAAGAAAAATAAATATTATATTAACTAATTAAAATTAAAGAATTTTAAAACAATTTTCATTCAAGAGAAAAAAACAATATTTAGAAAACAGAATAAGTACAAAATTAAATATATAGAATTATTTGAAGACTTTAAGTTCAAAGAAATACAAAATTAAATACAAGTTAAAGATATAAAGATTTTTGAAAAGAATTATTTTTTTATAAATTAAAGAGTTTTAAATTAAATACAACACAAAATTTCGAAAATAATAAATTTACATATTTAGAATTTATTTTAATATTATTGGTTTATGCAATATAAATGAAAACTCATTCCTCAAAAATATTCTTTGTCAAAACTTGTTTAAATAATATGTATATTGTTGTTATAAAATAAGTTTCAAATATGTCTATATCTGAATCCACATCAGAATACCACCACTAATCTAACAAGTTTTATTCTAATCAATACCAGGTATATTTATATTTTACCTAGGTCTACTTAAATAGATAATTACTAGGTTAAACAGTTTCTATAAAATATATTATTTTAAAAAATAATCTTTAGCTCAACAATAATATTTTTACTTCCAAAAATGCTCTTATCAAAATGGTTTAATTAATTTTTTTAATTACAAAATTAATTTAAATAGCCCGGTGTACTTTAAATTAGTAAAAAAATAATGTGAATTAAAAATACATTACATTTTATAAATTCGTTTACACCATCAACGTTTATTGAAATGTTCATCAAAGTTCAGAAACGACTCAATTTATTGAAAGTATATTTTTTAAAAATATATTATATTCTGTGTCTGATACAGATTGTTTTGTGATTTTATTTTGTAAATCGGTTCTATCAATGGACGATACGCCTGATGATGTTCTGATAAGAATGAAGGATGTTGGGAATTGTGAAATAATAAATTGTTACTTAAAAGATTTAAACTGGTACTTGATTTATCGTTATATATAGTGAAATTTTTTTAACAAAATAAGTAAAGATAGTCAATAAAAGTATTTTGATCCTTTTTCCGAAACCAAATATTTTGATATAACATTCACCGACATAATCTTGATGAAATCATCCCCGTTTCTCTTGATGCACACCAGATTTGTTTAACTATCAGCATTCCATCTTGTATTACATGAATAAAATATTTATTATTGGGAACAAAATCATGATTGTTGGGATCATAATATATATTTTGGGGTATCCCTATAATATATTTTATCATTTTTTACAAATTCTGAAAATTATAAATTTCAAAAACACGTTTTTTAAATAATTTTTTAATATAAAAAACAAATTGTTAAATTTTATCAAATCTTTTTTGTAATTAAATAAAAGAAAATATCTTAAAGCAACATGGAAAGAAATAAGTAAATCTCATTGAAAATGATCAAACAAAACTAAAATGTTGTTGGTTTTCAAATATTTGGAGGCCATTTCAGCAATCTTGTCATCAGCCAAATGTTTAAATGTCAATGACATCAGTCATAGATTTGTTACAAAACAGTAACAAATATTATATTTTTTATTTCTTATTCACAGATGAAATGACAACAGTAACAATGTGGTGCGCAAATTACATTTCAATAAACGATGGTAACAGAATTTATAAAATGTAATTTATTTTTAATTCACACTAAATTTTTACTAATTTACTGTACACCGGACTATTTAAATTAATTTTTTAATTAAAAAAATATTAAACTATTTTAACAGTAAGCATATTATTGTTGTACTAAAAAAAATTTTTTTAAATATATTTTAGAGCAAATGTTTAACCTAGTGATATCTAGGTAGATCTAAGACAAATATAAATATGCTTGGTATGGATTAGAATTAAAATTTAGGTTTAAATTTTATATCACAAGCTTTCAACATTAGAAAAATAAAAATTCCTCTATGGAATAGCTTTGAAGTTTTTTCAGTAAAGTTACTGAATCTTGATAGGTAAACTAATATATTTCTCACAATCAATTTCGCCAATCGAATTAAGTGTATTTTTAATTTATACTTTTTGGAAGCATGTAAGTCGAGAATTTTTTAAGCATTTAGAAGTTGGACTCAGAGAGAAAAAAAGTTGGAAAACACTGAGTTAACCCTTTATATATCCTTGTTGTTAAAAACTTATGGGTATATAGCATAAGTGATAACTAGGAGTTCCAGTCTTGGAACATATTTTTAATGACGGGATTACAATATTACATTAATCACAATCTCGGGATTAAGAATACACTTTTGTCATTCAATGACAAAGCGTATATTGTTTAATTCAATGTTACCAACTTCTTGGAAACTAAAATGATTTGCCAATTACCACATCAGAAAAAAATGTTCTTTGCTTTATACGTTACCCTAGTGTTGAGAAGTAAGATAATACTGCTTCTAAACTGTTAAGAGAACTCACACATTTGACAGAACATTTATTACATTCACATTTCTTATCATCTTTATGATGATCAATAGTATTGCTTTCACTATAATCCATCACTCAATTTTCAATATCTCTCATTATAATCTGAACTAACTTGAGAAGATTATTTTATTAAAAAATATTTAATTTAAATTTTATTAGCTTAAATAAAATATTTCTATAGTCATTTTTAAACATTAATTTGATTTTAATTATTTAAAAATTTACAAAAATAAAATCAATAAAATTATTTAAAAGTTGCAATAATAAAAATTAAAAATTTGAATATTAAATCTAAATTTAAATAAATTAGTTTCAGATTATAAGAATTAAAATATTGATCATCCATCTGGTTAGGAGAGGCACAATCCCAAATCAATACACAACATTTAAACATGCAAACACGAAAAAAAACAATTATACACCCCATATTTCTCAAATAAACCACTTTATTTGATGAAAAATCAATATTTTATAATGGTAAATATTTGTAAAGAATGTATAATTTTATGTTTATAATAAGAAAATCAATCATAAAAAAGATTCTAGCTATAATTAACTTTTATTTGCGACACAATAATTAATTATGGGAAAGATTTAAGTGTATGAAAAATAATCTGTCAGTTTTATAATGCAAATTAGAGCATATTTTATTGCATAAATATCAAGCGGAAAAAAAGATTTGCCAAGTCTACAGACATAGGACTTTTTAATAGTAAAAAAACTATTGATTAAATTACCCTTTTGTTTTTTGGGACACGTCCCAGTGAAATATTTAAACACACTTCTAAAAGAAATTTCTGTTTAATTGGTATTGTCCTAATACAATAAATCTTAATAAAAAGGTATTATCATCTATAAATAATACCTATAAAGGTATTATCACTTTCAGGAATTATCATCCCTCTAAATTTATTTCTTCCTATATTTGGATTATCTGAAATGGAATTTAATTAATTAATTTAATTATCAAAATTATCATTACATCAAATCATTCCAATAAATAAAAAGTTTGTAATATTTATCAATATTATACAAAAAAAATAAAATTGAGTCTTGTGAACGCAAGTTTAGTATTTAGAAAATATAATTTGATTAAAGCTTTTTTATATAATTATTGGACATGTTTCGATGTTTACATGCCTACACTACAACCCATCAATTAACATTCAGAATGGGCAAAGTAAGTTATTTCAATACTTAAAATTTTTAATTAAAATATTTTTTGTCATTATTACCCAATAACATTTTCATAAATAATGTTTAATTTCTTCGTCACCTTTTAAAGTAAATTATATCTATTAAAATTGTATTATTCAAACAATTCAATATTCATTTACTAAACATCCGAAAATTGCTGATGATGATGTATGTAAACATCGAAACATGTCCAATAATTATATAAAAAAGCTTTAATCAAATTATATTTTCGAAATAGAAAAAATAAAGTTTAAAGTATTTATTTATCATTATTTATTTATTTTTCAATTTAAAAATTCCTAATAAAAAGCACAATTTCTACTGAAAAAAAAACGATTATCTACAATATTCAGTTTGTAGTAGTCTACAAGAGTATAGATTTTAAATTATACAGAAAAGTGAATTTCGAATACCAAAAATATAATCATCGTACTTTAAGAAAAGTATATAACGAACGTATATAATGAATATTACTATATTTATAAATTTTTATATAAGAGTAAAATCTAAAACAGACAATATAAAAGTTGTAATGATAATGCAATTTACAATATTATCTTCTTATTATTATTCAATTATTGTTTTAATTGATATTTGGCAAATAATTTACTTACAATACTGGTGATGTGTGGTTTTTGATTTGGTTGTGATGACATTTCATTTCTATAAGACACTTTCATAGTAAACATCAGCTTTTCTATTATTTATCTAGAAGGATTATTTTTAGACAAACATTTTTGTAAACCAATAAATACAAGAAAATATCGTGGTAAACAAGTAGATTGAAAAAAAATGAAAAAGAATCATAAACCAAAGATAAATTATTATTTTTCTTACTTTTCTCATCGAACAATCAATACTAAAATTAATATACTTAAAAGATTAACTTATAAATACGAAAGTCTTATCATGCATCTCAGTCACACGGTTATAGTAAAAAGCGAATTATTGTACTCTCAGTTAATTTAACAGAGCGTGTTCTTTAAGCTTTACGTTCCCATGCAATTTACAAATATCAAAATCAAAAATATGAAAATTATTCGGAAACTAGTAAATCAAAAAATTAAAATTTTTATATCCATTCTTTATGCAGACAAAACTCTACTTTACCAACAAAGTTTTTAAAATTTAAAAATTTAAGATTTAAAAAAATTTAATTTAAATATAACATTAAATATTAATATAACCTACACCAAATGCGTCTATTCACTTTTGCGTCGAT
Source organism: Girardia tigrina (assembly GCA_001938485.1). Classification (NCBI taxonomy): domain Eukaryota; kingdom Metazoa; phylum Platyhelminthes; order Tricladida; family Dugesiidae; genus Girardia; species Girardia tigrina. Next base: position 33,943 of record MQRK01178932.1, read on the forward strand.
TGATTTTTTATTTTTTGCCATATAAAATATTGTAATAGTCTTTCTGATCAATATTACCACATATTCGTTATGCGTCGAAACTCATTTAGCGTCTCAATTTTCGGAAACGAATAGAGTCGCATAGCGGGGCTTTGGTGTACTTATAATTTATAAATATATATCTTGCAATTAAAATTGTGCGGGAAATCCGAATTTTCCGTTTTTTCGAATTTTTAGATCTTAAAAAGTTTTTTTCGATCAAATTTTTAAAAAACATTTATTGTCATCAAGAATGAGTGAGTGTGCAAAGTTTGAAGAAAATCGATTGAGTAGAAGGCCTTCAAAAACAGGTTTCTAAATTATATATATAGAAAGTAAGTTAATAAAAAAAATGGAAAAATGAAAATGCATTTGTGAAAGTTAATTTCTTTTTATTTGTATGAAACATACTAATTAGAAAAGTTATCAACTCTCTTATTTCCACAATTTTTGCCGAAATGCTATTTTTGTGAATGATCATTGCATATAAAATTCATACATCTATTACATTTTGTTATAGATGATTTTTTTCGAATTTATTACTTAAATAACATCTTTCCCGTGATACCGATGTTGATTGTAGTAATGAAGATTATGTATATGACATATTTTCTCGGACAACAATCGATATCAGGTATAAGATATGAAGACAAGTATCTGCCATTCACTATCTGTCCCCTTGAATTAGGACGTATTAGTTCTCTTTCAAGCGATATTACAAACGATTCTCGATGTAACTTATGAGAGAATGTTTTAAGTACACCTAATTCTGTTTTTACACGACTTGTTTTACACGAATTCTTTTGGAATGTACCTATCGTGTAAAAAACAGAATAAGGTGTATATAACTGTTTAATGCAGAGATTTCCATCAAATTTGAAAACGTGACCAATGACCAACGATATTTTTTTCTTTTGCATGAATATTTTTTATATGTCTTATTATGATGTTGAATGATAGACATAATTCTTTTTAAATGAACCAATTTATGAGGATAATAAAATACGTTTATTCTGTTTTTCTCTTCAAATATAAGAGAGTACTGTCCTATTGTCTCTAAAACCAAATAAAGACAAATCTATCGACCGATAAAAATTCATTAAAAAACTTTTTTATTTAACCCCTTTCTGCATTGATTTTATTTATTTTAATAAAAAAATATGTTGTGTACATTAATTTCCACAGACATTGTAAATAAATTTGAATAAAAAACAAATTAATAAAAATTACAAAAATCAAAATAATTTTTAATCAGACAAAAGAAACAAATTATTCTATATTCAAACAATCACCATTCGAATTACAAATTTGTTTTATCGTATAAAATGTTTTGTAAAATTGAGAACTCAATTCAAAAAGTTTCGTTGTAAATAAACAATTCATGGTAGAGATAAAAGTTACTATCGACCTTTTATTTTGTCGGAACAAATTTTTTTATGGTGGTGTTGGAACGATCGACTCGGAGATCTAAACAGCCGACCGCTATATCGGTCATATCGAGACCCGGAACCACTCAGGTTGAAATATTATTCAAATACATTATTTTGTCTGATCATTCAGTTGCAATCACCAACCAATATCAGTTCAACCGAACGCTGTCACCTTGGGCAAATACAGGCCACAATGAAGTGGGGACACCTTGGAACAATAAAACGCCGTCTACATCGGATAATAATATACAATATATGGAAAGAAAAATAAAGAGATATGTACATTTTATTTAAAAAAATGATTTTTTTTCATGTAGAATATCCAAAAAAACAGTTTGGTCTATACAGGGTGATCATAAAGTAACTACCGGGTTTTAAACTGCAATAACTTTTGAATTATATTGTATTTCTTTTTAATTATAAAGGCATCTTGAAGCTTATTTTTTAAAATTTAATTAAAAGTACAATTTGTTTAAATGTGAATAAATAAAATTGGCAAATTATCAAATAAAAAATTCTTAAGCCAATTAAAGTTTATTAATTTCGACGGTTTAACCGTCATCGTCAGAACAAAAGATTTTTCAAACGAAATTTACTTATACAGTGCAGTTAATGATTATGTAACCAATACGTAATCAGTACATCATTTAAAAACTCTCAACAAAGTTGTAGAGAATGCAATTTGAACGTTAATTTTAGGATACAAAGATCTTATATATAACTCTTCACATGTCACTCTCTCCCAATAATTTTTAAATTGAGTGCACAGAATTTTAAAGTGTTGTGAAGTTTTACCTCCTTTACAATGTCTTCTATGTCCTGCAATGTTACTTCCACCTTCATTGCGACTGTGTTCCTGGATTTTCTTACAGAGATGACGTGAAGTCTCTCCAATGTATGTGGCGTTACACCCATTACATGTAGATTGGTAAATGAGATCCGAACACAATCCTAATGGCTTTAGAGATTTATTGCCGAACATGCTTTCAATTTTCTGGGTACGGGATATTACTTTTAAACTTAGTGCATTATCTAATGTTTTTAAAATAGAATTTTTAAATATTTTAAACCCCTCTGAATATGATACAGTTAACACATAACCAATTCCCAAACTTTTATCATTAGTGTTGCAAGATTGATCTTGAACATCTAAAATTTTAGTATTATTTTTTTGTCAATTAATTTATCAATTGTTTCCTTTGTTAATTTCTCCACTATCGATTTTGTATGTATGGCCGGGCAGGTCACCTGATTTGACACCACTCGATTATTTTGTGTGGGGGTATTTGAAGAATGAAGCGTATAAGAGAAAACCAGAAACAATTCTGCAACTTTAAGATCTTATTTGTCAAGAATTGGCAAAAATAGATGGTAAAACGTGCCAAAATGCCATTGAGTCTTTTCATGGACGCCAAAAACATTGTATTGATGTCGATAGTTATTCTGGTAAATATTATTAAAATTTAATAAATGCTTTTGTTATTTAAAACTATTTTTTCATAATGTTTTGCCAAAAAAGTTATTGCAGTTTAAAACCCGGTAGTTACTTTATGATCACCCTGTATATGGCAAGTTATGCAGTTAGGGTAATAAAATTATGAAAAATTACTTTGGATCATATATGATCCACTATGCGGTAAGGGGTTAATTTCTACATCACTATATCGGTTATCTCGATAAATCTTCGATATCGTCCATTTAACAATTGATTATAATGAAGGATGGTTGATAAATGTCAATTACGTGGGAAAAAGCGAAATAAAAATCTAAAAATAGAACGTATTTCAGACCCATTATGAACTGGAGATACTGATCTTAAGACACAAAGTTTAGAAAAAACATAAAAATATAAAAAGCGTTTTAAATTTGAAATCGATCGATAGATGCTGTAAACCTTTTGTCTTTAGTATTTTTGTCTTCGTGGTATTTTTATCATGAAATAATTTTTTGTTTCTAAAACACGAAAACGAAAAATAGAAATTTGTCATTGAAAGGTTCTGCTAATAAATGGATCAAATCAAAAGTAGTAACAAAATCAAAGAAATTTTTAATATTATTTTTCATATAATTTCAAAAAATCCTTCGAAAAATTGTTATTGAACAATGATGTCATTTGTATTGCAAAACAAATCAAGTACAAAATTATTGTTACATCTATAATTTATTAATAATTGTGTCAGAATAATAATCAGAATGATTGCAATTCTAAAATAGAATATATTTGTGATGATATCTATTGTTATACATTCATCAATCTAGTTGTCATGCAACACAAACCGATTGATTTATATGTAGATACATGCGATTGCTATTCCATATCAACATCACATACCGGATATTCAACAAATATAGTTTAACAGATGTTTCATTTGAACGGCATGAATGATTTAACTAACCATTGTTATAATAATAAAATAACCCTTCCAATTAACAATCATTTTCATTCAAATTAATCAACATAATATGTTGACATAATATATATATAAATATTTCTACAAATAAACATCTTGGAACTAGTTTAACACAGCAGTTACAAGTGTAGTTAACATAAGCTAAACATAAGCATTCCAACCAAATAAACCTTTAGTTTCAGACAAAAAATTAAATCGAAATGTTAGTAAGTTACCATTAATTTATCCCAATATCAGGTATATTCGTTGATTTTAAACTATATTTTTGCTTCAATTGATAATATTTCTTATGAGACATTGGTAACAAAATGAAAAGGTGAAAATCATAGTGATTAATGAAAATAAATCAGACAACAAACAAAACAAATTGATAATCAATCTCCAAATTAAATTTGAAAAAAATAGTTTTATTTTTAATAATTTTTACTAGTAGTATATAGTATAAGTACACATAAGAAGAACTGTTTGAATAGTAAAGTTAATGTAAGTAATTTTAAGATTTTGTGTTCACAATTTGATAATTACTGGGAGAGGGTGATGTGTGAAGCATTGTTGATTAAATCTTTTGATCCTAAAATTAATGTCCAAACACCATCCTCTTCAACTTTATTGAAAGTATTTTCATGATTTAAATGACATAATGATTACATAAACATTGCTTTGATATATAAACGCGAGTATATCATTGTTAATTCAGTCTGATGATTACGGTTGATCCGTCGAAATTAATCACAATATATTCTGACGAAAATTTTTTGACTTTTAAAAATTCACTATCGTCATTTTTTAAATATTTAATTTAATTTCTAAATAATTTAAAGAAACTTTCGCCACCAGAGTTTATCCATTTTCAGTACTAATTCCAAAAAAATTGTAGTAAATCGAAATTTGTATTTATTTAACTCGTATTTTTGGATAGAGACTACTTAAGGTTTTCATTTAATTATTATTTACAAGCCATCTAATAAACAGATATAAATAAATAAATCAAAGATCACAAAAGGATGAAGTACTAAAAATAGGGATCCAAAAAATATCACAGAAAAAACGTCACGAGAAAAAATGTCAGATAGAATAAACATTGAGAAATGTTTAATAAGAAACATTAATTAATTTATTATATTATGAAAATATTTTTATAGAAAATTTCATAGCAGAAATTATGTTGCAGTAAACAGAGAGCCAAATAAATCGTGACTGCAAGATTAGACTAAAAGCGTGTAATGAGTCAATACTCAAATAGAAATGCTTAGAGGTGTCGCACAAAATATATGTTAAAATATTTTTCAATAACTTTGTAATATGTGAAACAATTTTACTCGAACATATATTATAATTTGTATTAGAGGTTCTTGGAGCATACTGGGAATTATTATTAAGATTTACTTCAGACATCCAAACTTTATTAAAACAACACAAAAAAAATTTTTAAATCTAATATTTAAACAAACTTATTTTTTTAGAAACAATTTGTTTTATAAATCTTAAACCGATATAAATAAAAATACTTATAAATACATATTTGATTTTTTTATATTAATTTTATAAATCAATTTTAAATTACGATAATATTTTAAAACATTTAATTGTTTCGTTTAATTTCATTAATTTTTAAAAAAATCGTTACATATATAAATTATACATTTTAATTTTTATATTATATTTAAAACTCTCAAAAAATTTTTAATTATTAGCAATTTAATTAGATCTTAAGTTTAGTAATTTATTTTTTCAAACGTTACATATTTAATTATATAAAAATTTTAATTTACACATATTTAATTTAACCTTCTTTAAAAAATTTTCCTAACATTTTTAATTCCTAATAATTTTCGTTGCTTTTTTTCAATATTAAAGTAATAAATTATTTTATCATTATTGGCACTTATATAAACTTTTTTATGAAAATTACAATTTTCAAGTCAGGATTTAACAATATAAATAAAATCCAGTAAGCCTAAAAATAAGTTAGATACCCTCAGATTTTAGTGGTAGTAAATTATGTTTAAACGGATCTTAATTACAAGAAAATGCAATCATGTGACGAAATCTTTCAAAATTTAAACAATAAATTTATTGCTTAATGTACACCAAAGAACACTAAATGCGAAATTAAATTAAATAATACTATATAATACTTGTATTTACACTAAGTTCTATAAATACATGGCTTTGATTTATAACATTAAATAATAATATTATTGTAAGAAAAGAATAATAATTATTTTAATGTGTGAATATTTGACATGTTTACTTTATAAATATTATTAGGAATTTTAATTTCATTTTTTTATGTTACTCACCATAAAATGTTTTTTAAAATACAATTCAAAAAATCTAAAGATTATACGATTCATGTTTCCTGATATTTCTAATCAAGGAACATTAATAGATTTATTACTTTAAAAACTTGTATAAATAATCGCAATTTGTGATTTTTTAATTTTATATTTTAATTAATATTTAATTATAACTGTAAATTAACTAATTCTAAATTGTATCATATCGAAAAACTTTTTAACTATAATAAATAAAAATTATTACAGTAATTTTCGATCTATTGCATCGTTGTTGCAATCTATTGCGTCGTTGTTGCATTTGATTACGTCAGTTAAAATTTATTTAAAATGTTAAACAAAAATCTCTAATAACTAAGTATCTAACATTACTTTTTTTTTACTTTTTCCCCAATACAGTCGAGTCTCAATATAACGAATTTCAAGGGACCGACAAAAAAATCGTTTTATGAAAAAAATATTTCTATACAGATTAATGGCCGGCAAACCATCTCTTAAAAATAATTCGTAATATCGAGGATTTAGTTTTATCGACCTTCGTTATATCGAGACTCGACTTGTACATCAAGAAATGAAGCATCTCGCAGTCATAATGAAGAAAGCAGCATAACCGAGAACGAACAGGATGATCAAAGAAGATCTACAAGGACACCTATATTGGATGAGCGCAGAAAGTGCGTATTAAGTTTGGTCTTAGAAGGTAACGGGAACAATCCAATTAGGAGGATCTTAGGATTTCCTAGAACTACAGTAGCAACAATTGTATTGAAGTACTATGCCAACGGCAGTGTTGACGTCAAAGCAAGAGGCGGGAACTATCGTGGCTAGCTGTCAACACACCAAAAAGAAACGATTAAATACTTGGTAGATGAAGATTGCCTACTTACGTTAAAAGAATTACTTCAACGCGTTCAGGCTGAATTCAACCTAACGGTTTCAGCATCATGTGTTGACAGGTGTCTGCGTAGTCTTCACAATTGCAATTGAAAATGTTCTTCCTGTTCCTGCTGCTCGTAATTCTGAGCGCACAGTCCAATTAAGATTTGATTATGCCCAGAATCATAATAATAATACTCAAAATATTTGTTTAAATATTTCGATTTAATTAGAATTGCAAACGCCATATTTTGAAAAAATAGTTTTTATTTTTTCTCATTATGTTCCACAACTTTAAAAAAATTTCTGAGTGTTAAGAGTTATAAAGACATGTTTAAAAAAAAATTTGGCGGTGGACACTTTTCAAAAACGCGATCAAAAAATTGACTTTAATTTTATTTCTGTTTTTAAAAATTGACTTTCCACCAAAGAGATTTACAGTAATATTTTTTAATATATTTTCAAAAAAAATCGTTATTGGTTTGTAGGGTTTTTCGATCAAATTCGTAAACATTGCAGCTAATTTCGTAATCGTTAGCTAAATAATTTAATTAATAGTTAAATTAATATTTAAATTAATTTTTAAATTTATAAATTAAAAATTTTTATAAAAAATCGTTTAATAATATGCTAAATAATAATCATCAACAAGAACTAACAAGCCAAAAAATAAACTTATCAGACAACGATCAGAGTGAAAGAACTGTAATAAACTCGGGTGTTCAAATATCACTTTTACAAGAATCTCCAGAGACAGCAACCAGCGACTAGCAACAAGAACCACAGAATGATATGAACGTTCCGACTAATTTTGTTCGAAAATGTTGTGATACATTACAAGATCATTGGACAGAGAAGAAATCAATGAATATAAATTTTGAATAAATTTTGATTAACATTCTTATTTTTAGTTTATATAATTTTAATGCAATTTTAATAATTTTTTATATAACTCCATAATTATAGGGTTAATGAACTTTTTATAATTTAGTTGTAATTTAATTCAGATTAAAAAATTTGCATAAAAACAATTTTAATGAATATAAAACTGATTGCAATATTTACGAAATTGATTACAATTCTATGAAATTGGTTGCAATTATTACGAATTTGATCGAAAAACTCAATATTTTGAATTTTACTATTGAAAAAAACAAAAATCGAAAACGATTTTTTTTAATACTCGAAAACCGTTTGAGATTAACCCCTTAACCGTACATCCCGAGTTAACTCGTCTTCAGATATATAAAAGTCGTCTGTGTCATCTGTTCTAAATGTCAACTCATTTCCTCTCAAAATGATGTTTTATTTTGTCAGGACAACATAACAAATCAAATAATGAAAGAAAACAATTACACAGTTTCCAAAAAAAAAATTTTTCCACGGTAAAGGGGTTAATAGCTGATAATTTGACTGAATTATCTTTATTTGGTGTCTAAACGATTCCCCAAGTACAAATCGAAAAACCAGCAGTGGCAGATTTCCCTTTAAAAAATCCCGACTATAACCTTTATTGAAATAATACAAATAATACAGTCAGGTGCAAAAGTTTGTGAACGCTTGTTGTTAAATTGTCTTTTGCACCCAACTGCAATTATATTGACAAAAGCACACCAAAATACAAAGATTTTATTAGAACATTATAATAAGACACAAATTTATCAAAACTTGTCATAACTGGCACATAAACCACGAAAAACCAGTGTATATTTAGTATTTTGTTTATTAATATTTAATATTAATATTTCAACCAGTCTCTTTGACTGGTTGACCTTGGACGACCAGATCAAGATCTTGAACATAAGGAACCAGTCTGCCTTTTTCTCTGAACAGTCTGACACACAACTCCAAGAGAAACATTAGGAGTTGTAGCTATTTGTCGATAAGAAACACAGTGCTTCTGCAATTCCAAAACTGCTGCACGCTATTCTGTTGTTAGCTCCTTGCCGCGGACAGGCATGATTGTAAAATAAATAATGACAATTTATAACTGGAAAAGTAATAAAAATAAAATATGCATTTAATCATTTAAATGGCTTATGTATACTTAACCTTCATCCGTCCCTCAAATCGACTGTACACTAAAAAGACTATACACTTCGGGTCGAAAAAGACCCGAGGGACGTGTTAAGAGAACTCACATTTGACAGAACATTTATTACATTCACATTTCTTATCATCTTTATGATGATCAATAGTATTACTTTCACTTAGATCCATCAATCAATTTTCAATATCTCCCATTATAATCTGAACTATACTTGAGAAGATTATTTTATTTAAAAATATTTAATTTAAATTTTATTGGCTGAAATAAAATATTTTTATAGTCATTTTAAACATTAATTTGATTTTAATTATTTAGAAATTTACAAAAATAAAATCAATAAAATTATTTAAGAGTTGCAATAATAAAAATTTAAAAATTTGAATATTAAATCTAAATTTAAATAAATTAGTTTCAGATTATAAAAATTAAATATTGACAATCCATCTGGGAAGGAGAGGCACAATCCCAAATCAACATACAACATTTAAACATGCAAACATTACACAAACACATCCACACACCAAATATTCCTCACAGGACGGATGAAGGTTAACAAGGAATACACAAACATGCAGTGCAACAACAAAAAGCAGTATAGAAACAAACAGTATCACAAACTTTTGCACCTGATTGTATTGAAATAAATATAAAATAATATCATACCAAAAAGATTTTTGGTGTACAAGCTTTTATAATTTGTCATATGTTTGCGGTTGTGTATCTATTTCACCCACTTGCCACATTTTTTGACTGAATTATCAAAGCCTACTAGGCGAAAACCCGCTTTCTATTTGCATTTAGATGTAGCACATTTCAAAGCCTACTACTGAGGAAAACATGAGAACGACACTTTAATTACTTTTTGCTGCCAAACTATATGCGGTAGATGAGCAGTGACAGTGAAAAAGTGTATTGTCACCTAGAATACATCAGTCCTGAAAGTTTCATGTCGCTAGGTGAACGGGAAGTGGGTGAATTTTCGATCGCAAGATTTGATGCATCCAGACAGACAAACAAGTGAAACGTAACAAAAGTTTGTAAAAAACGAAATTTCTTTGATAAAATAATTATTCTTAATAAAATTTTTAAATAAATAAAAATTTAAAATAACAATCGTTTTAATTTTTTTATAATTTATTTAATTGTTTCGATCATTTTCCGGGATTAAATGTTTGCGTTTTAATTTTGTATAATTGTTGGGTATTCAATTAAAATCACGTTTTATTTTAAATTTTTAATCAACTACTAAATCTGACTCCAAATGAACAAAAGGTTTCTTCCAACAATAATATATGAAGAATGAACAAGATCTTTTAATAATAATTTATTCTGCTAACCACAATTGAAGTACAAATATAAATTCAACTCTATCAGTACACTACAA
>MQRK01178955.1:7694-19701 GCA_001938485.1 Girardia tigrina
TTCGGTCACAAAAAATTAATCATAGTCAAATACTGATATAAACGTTTTAATAATTAATAGACAACTATTAATTTCATATGGATTAATTAATTAATTTTAATTAATTTTATATGGACATTTTTTACTTGATGAAGTTGCTTTTTAGCCCAATTTACGAAAATTAAAACCCCTAGATTGACCCTCTTCTCCTGAATATAAGCTTTTACTTGTGCGGATTATCATAATCCGATCAAATTCGGTAATTTTTTCATGGATGTGCTGTCGGATTATCCAATATTCGAATTAAAGGCAGCAACAAAAAACAATTTTCTAAAATTCATTTTGGTTAAAATTCGATTAAAATGCGCATAATTAAAGTTTCTTCAAGGATTCAAATCGGTAAGTGAGAATGAAACGAAACGTTTTTAAACGATTACGTCTCAACGTTCTATTTTCTTCACAGATTTGATTCAAGACTTGCAGCCGTCATAAAATGCCTAAGAAACGCTGGAAAAAAATACCTGAGAAACCTTTTGGAACTAGTCCTCGATATTGCTTCGTTGAGGAGGAGATACGACTTAAAGCTGCGGACACACATCCATCCATCCACACAGATGAGTAAAAATGAATTTTTATCCTCCACGACGCTTGATTTGCATGACGATCGGCTTGTGATCGGTAAAATATTTGAGCACCGAATAACATAAGGAAATTGCGCTTAAATTGTCACTAGACTTTTAATTAACTTGTTTTAATATTTGTACAATTTATTGAAATGTAAAGATGTGTGAACAATGATCAAATTAATTAATTTGATATTACACATAAGAAAGTTAGAACGTAAAGATACGGATTAATTAATGTTCCACGACAAAAAGCACAAAGATTTTTATAATTATTTTAACTTTGTTTAAACTTATATAAACTTCAAAAATTATAACATTAATTTTTCTACCAAAAAAATATATTATTAACAAAAAGTCAAAATGAATATAATAAAATTGTTTTTAATATTCTAAAATTTTTATATCATCCTTTTTTCGTAAAATTCCGTTTTTTACAAAATTATTTTACTAGAAATTATAATAAAAATAAGAAAAAACACATTTAGCAGTTTTCTTATGGACAAATCGAATTTTCTTACATCAGTATTAATAATTTTTAACGGAAGAATAATGTAACATTTCTTTTACCCGTGACTTATTTTAATTAAAATATTTTAATATTTTTTTAGACAAAAAATTTTACATGATCCTATTTAAAATAACATATTGGAAGACACTTACAAGTTTTCTTTTAAGTAATTATTCTCGTTTGTCAGTTTCTTGAACCTAATTTCAACCAAATATGTTGATGAAAAAATGTTAACTCTAAATTAATTTAATTAATTTTTTTTATGTAACAAATTTATTAGTGTGTAGTTATTTGAATATTTTGTAAATTTGGGAAGATTAAATAAGAATATTTTGATTTTCAAATTATATTTTTAGAGAATCTCGGTCCTAAAGAGTTTTTCGAAAAAATAAAGAAAAGTAGTTTCTACATTTTTTATCTCACTGCAGATAGACACTTTTGTTGAGTAAATTCAGTAAGGAAGAGAAATAAAACAACGACATTCACTAGAAAATCGAGTACTTGGGCGAACTTTTGTTTTTCAGAAATCGGTTCATGTTACTGGACATTTTGCTGGAGGGATCATTCATTAATAATGTATGCGTGAAGGTGAGTAATCAATTTGAGTGAGTATTCATGCGATGGATTGTCTCAAAAAATTATCTAAATATCCTTTCTGTTTCGAATCTTCTTCATCATCTATCGATTTATCTATTTGGCTAAGTCGTTCATTCGGAGTTTCTCTCAAAAGATTTCTCGAAAAGGAAATTGAAGTAGGAGAACCGATATCGTTGCAACAGTTAATCTTTAAACAGATAATAAAGCAGATCAACATAATTGTTAAAAAATCATGGAACACCATGTTTATAGATTCAAAAACTAATTACGCAAAAATATTTTTATTTATTTCATTTAAAGAAACTTCGTTTTCTTTTTTAAATAATAAAAATTATTTTAACATTGAAAATAATTTCTTTACTCTTATATTTCCTTTTTAAAACTCAAAATAAAAATTATTGTTACTGTCATTGTGAGGGATAATTTGGAATGTTGTAAGTTTGTTGTTTGTATACTGTTTTGATTTGTGACTCTCCTACTAAGATGGGATCGATATGTTATTTGATTAATTATTTGAATCTAATGAAATTAATTTAATGATATTAATTTTAACTACTAATTAATTAAAGTTTGATAATTATGAATTTTAATAATATTTTCAGGAAACGATTTGAATTTAGTAAATGTAATATTTTTTAAAAATTAATGTTTATTTAAAAAATTACATAATGTCTTTTTATCCAATAAAATTATGAGAAATTAAAATGTAATACTAAAAGTTCCCATTCATTGATTTTTTCATATTTGAATATTTAATCAAAAACTATATCAATCAAAGAAAGATGACCTCTGAAAATTGTTGTGAAGAATCTGTTTATGTTTTAAATTGTGGTGTAATTTGTGTTGTTGTATTGTGGTTTACAATATTTGTGTCTGTGATCATTCCTCTTAAGATGACGTTTCAATCAGCCTTGTATTTCTTTGCTTTTCCTTAATTTCAGATGAATCCTCGAAATCACTAATATTTTTTAGAATATGGTTAATGTTTATCATATTGCTTTTGGAATACAATATATCTGTTGTATTCGAGAGCAACGATAGAATTCATAACACAAAATATTTCTAACTATAAAAATTGACTATTTTTCAAACAATTTTATAAGGAAAGTAGTTTTCTTATTTCGCACAAACCAGATATTAAAATTGCTAAATATAAATATCAATATATAAATTTTAATGAAATTAAAAATATTAAACGTTATTTAATACTAATTTTAATGTTATAAATTTGCAACTTTATTAGCGACTTTCATAAAATTAAAAACCTAATTATTATACTTACTTATATTATTTTAATCACCTGTACATAATATTTTACTTTCGTTATTTAGCCATACATTAAAATATCAAATTAATTTTACAGTTTTATTATTTGTATTAGGTGTACAACTAATTAATATCGTATTTGTTATCACTTTTATACTTAAATAAATGGTTTTTTTTAACAAAAAAATACGAAATTAATTAGTTGTACACCCAATATTAGCAACAAACAGATTCTTCACAACAATTTTCAGAGGTCATCTTTCTTTGATTAATATAGTTTTTGTTTAGGTATTCAAATTTAAAAAAACAATGAATGGGAAAGTTTTTAATATTAATTTTTAATTTCTTAAATTTGTTGGATGAAAAGGCAATACGCAATTTTTTAAATGAACATTAATTTTTAAAACATATTAAATTTAATAAGTTAAAATCGTTTACTAAAAATATTATTAAAATTCCTAATTATAAAACTTTAATTAATTAGTACTTAAAATTAATATCATTAGATTCAAATAATAAATCAATAAAAGTATAAATCCCATCTGAGTAGGAGAGTCACAAATCAAAACAGTATACAAACAACAAACTTACAACATTCCAAATTATCCCTCACAATTTGATTTCACACCGTTTTTAAATTTTTGAGTTGTGAGGAATATTTTAAATTGTTTGAATGTGTAAATGTATGGATGCTGTATGTTGATTTAAGTATGTTGAATTTAGAATGGTGATTCTCCCACCCAGATGGAAATTGGTATTTTTTTATTAAATTTAAAGTGATTGACTATTCGAACATAATTAAAATAATCATTTTATAAGTTCATATTTTTTAATTTAACAATTAAAATTAAGTTTAATAATTTTAGTAAAATTTAAATTAAATGCATTTTTAATAATTTGATGTCATTTTTATTATTTTAAGATTTATTGAGAAATGGTTAAACTTATTATTTTTTTAATTAATATTTTTAGAGTTTAAATATTTTAAAAAATAATTTAGAAAAATTGTTCGAATAATCATGATTCAAAACAGAATTAAGAAAACCAATTAGAAGGATGGCAAACGATGAAAGACTTTCAAAGAGTCATAAAGACTCCAATGTGATTGTAATAAACATTCAAACGAGACTTGTTTAAATGTTCTTAATACGAGTTATTCTTTAATTTAACTTGAATTATGAAGCAACTTTGTATTTTTGAAAATTATTTACAAAGTACTGCCACTCAAAGAATTGTTTTCAATCCATTACAGGCGAAATACATTTTCTTCAAAGTAAAATGTTCAATGCAATTATAACAATAGTAAACAAAAACTATGGATTTGAATCCGAGCACACGATAAAAATGTCTGAAAACGAATTTTTTGGTTTTAAATTCAGCCCATTATTTTTGTTTCCTATATTATTATATCGTACAGCATTTTTATTTGCTCAGAAATAATTTTCTAAATGAACTCGTTTATCGATGTAATGTTAGCGGGTATATAGAATGTTACTACGCACTACCAACGGCTACTGTCATTTCACTATAAACTAAATTGTGCACTGAAAGACGTGTCTGTGTAAAGTGTTTGCATATGTGCACTGTCTTTAATCATGTGTTTAAAAACAAGTGTTTTTTAATTAAATTGTAATAAATAATTAAAGTTAAGTTTTTTTAATAAAATCAAAAATTAATTATTAAAGCAAAGTTTTAAAATTAATAATTACGTTTTAAAGTAAAGTTTTTAAAAATCAAGACTTCTGTTACAAATAAATTAAAATGCATGAGTAAATTAAAATACAAATAATGGAAATGTAAAATATTAAACAAACAAAAATTTTTTGAAATCCGTTTAAAAGAAATATTAAAAAAATAATTTAAGATAAAAATGTAAAAAATACATAATTTTCAAATTTTATATAAAATCTTAAAATTCTGAATAAATAATTATTAACAAATTAAAATCGGAATATATTTATATTTATATTTAACATGTTGATATCTGGTTTATGCAAATTGAAAACATTGTTCCTCATAAATTGGTTTAAAAATTGTTTCATCGTGCTATTAATAAAAAGTTTGTATCATGAATTCTGTTTTTAATCTCGAGCTTAATAGTTTTAATTGATCGTTAAATAAACAGAAGAAGTGTTAAATACATTTATTTTATAAATGTTTACAAATTTGTCAAACATCTTTTAATAGTGATCCAAATAATTTATAATTATAAATTAGTTGTCCGTATTAAAAAAAGTTTACGAAATTTTACGATAATTAAACGAATTATATATTTATTTAAAATCCTAAATTCAATCGTTAAATAACTATATATAAAAGCTAAAACATATAAATTCCCCTTTGCTTCTGTGTTTAATAATACTTTATTAAGAAAACAAAACACAATGATCAATTGTTTATTTGTATTTCATCAATTAAAAGACGCAAGGATCGATCGAAGTACAAATCACAGAATATTGATCTGCACAATTCGCATCATTCCACAATTCATTCGAATATCGGTATCCTTGGATACAATGTTCTACACCACCAACATTATTCGGTTCTCCTGGAGCCCAGTTTCTAAATTCCATTTCATATCAATACTCAAATATTGATTTAATTATTACTTGTAAGGAAGTGCTTTACTATCTGTATCAACCCATGTTCCTTTTTTCGCGATGTCGTTTCCGTTTATCCAATAAAATCCCAAATTATTCTTCACTGCCAAACTGTGAATGAAATACTTCAAACAATCATTCAGATATTCAAACGATTATATCAATTCCTCACATTTGTTTCCGCATTGTCTATTCTCACCAGTTCCATCTTTTTGTAGATATAACTAATTTTAAAAAATTAAAAAAAATAATCTAGGTAAAAAATAAATATTTAAAATTTATGTTAAAATAAATATTTTTTTAAGTTTTCATAAATTTAGACCGAAACTAAATTGAAATATTAGTTTCAAGTTTTAGAAATATCAGTTTTAAATAAATTTTTAAATCGTCAGAGAATTTTATATTAAAGTAGAATAATTATGTTTCAAAATAAAGATTGAAAGTAATAAAGAATAAATATTTTTTTTATTTAAAAATTAGGATAGATTAAAATTTTTAGGATAAATTAAAACTTTATTAAAAATTTAAGGACTATTAATTAATTGATTAATTATGTAAAGAAGTAGAAAATTTGTTTGAATTTTGTTACTAATAAATGTCGTTATTTATGAATTCTGATATCAATAAACAGTAGAGGACAAAATATTATGACCACCCAAAATATGGTTTTCTTTGAATGTGGCAATGACTATGTGTTAAAATTTCAAAGCATAACATTAAAAAAAAGTTAAATTTTTTTTTATTAAAGTATTGAAATTTTAACAGTTCAGCGAATTCAAATCAAGCGGTTTTTAACAATGGAACCAAATAAATGTTGCCAAAGTTTTTTTGTTCTAACTCAAAGTAAAAGAGGATTCTCTGCTTCAGAAATTCTTCAACAACTTCATCAGGCATGGTATGACGCAAATCACCCAGCACTGAAAACAATTCAACAATGGTTGACTGATTTTAAAAAAGAAAAGCGGACGTCCTTCGACGATTCATCACGAAGTGGCAGGCCGTCATTAATAGACGACGAAAAGATTAAAAAAGTGATTGATGAAGCTCCAAATGCGTCTTTGCGTTATATTGAAAATGAACTTTCTTTAGGCAAAAATACAGTCCACAAAATTTTGCGTGAATAACTTCATTACAAAAAAGTTTGCTCTGTTTGGGTTCCTTACGAACTTTCTGCTGCTAATAAACAACAACGCATTAACACTGCAAAGCATTTATGCCATGTAATTTCACAGAAGGGTGATGAAGCATATTCCAACATAGCGATCGAAGATGAGACATGGGTCTTTTTCTAAGGTAGAGGAAAGAAAGAAGATCACAAAGTTTGAATTCCTTTTAATGCTGTTCCACCAAAAGTGATAAAGCCATCGTCAATGACTGATAAAAAATTTCTTGTTTTTGTAACCTTTACCTGCAACAAACGTTTTAATGTAAAAGCACTGCCATATGGTACCAAGATTGATTCCGAGGTGTATGTGAACTTTTTTCATGACACCAGTGAAAAATGGCGGAAACTTAGATCTAACAGCATCAAGCTAAAGGAACTTAAGTGGTTGCATGATAATGCAAGTCCTCATTCTAGCAAAGAAACAACTCTTTTTTTTGAAAGAAGAAAAATTGAAAAAAATTATCAATCGCCCTATAGTCCAGATTTTATTCTGTGTGACAGATTCTTGTTTTCAAAAATGAAGAAAAGTTTTAAAAATCATGTTTTCAAATCACATGAAGAAATTGAAGAAGCTTGTAAATTCTTTTTTAATTCTTTATCAACTGAAACATTAAAAAATCAACTAGATAAACTTTTTAACTATTGTCAGTTGGTTATTGACAACAAAGGTGAATATTTTGTTGCTTAAGAAATTTTTAAAATATTTTTTTGAAATAAATTTTTAAATTCGCTGAATCTAATTTTTTTTGTTGGTTAATAATAGTATTTTTTTGGTAAGTTTCAAATTTTAACACAGTATTTATGACAGTCTGAATAATATTCAGTCCAAATTTGGTTAAATTTGGTAAAATATTAGTGTGTTTAAAGGCCACCTGAGGACTTTTGGGACAGCCTAAGTATATGTAATGTCATCTATTAGAATTTTTAGAAACATTAATATGTGTAAAACTTAAATTAGGTAAAAGAAATAACTGTAATTTAATTTTTCAAATATGTTGCCATATGACAACAATGGGCTGGAAAGCGTTAAATATGAAACAAATTATTGCGAGAGGGTGGCCTGTGAAGCACTTTATAACAGATCTTTAGATCCTAAGATTAATGTGCAAACGGGTCTCTCGAAAACCCTATTGAGCGTGTTTAGATGACATAATAATTCATTGAAAATATAATAATGTATTATTTTTATATCAATATTTTCTTTGAATAATAATAGTATAAAAAATAATCATTAAGATTTTTTTCTAAATCCATTTGATCTGAAAAGAAACAAAAACTTTTTTCTTCTATCCGTTTTTCTTTCAATTTATAAAAAAACTAGAATAAAACAATCGAATTATTACGGAAATAGAAATTCAGTTAAAGATAAAATAAATAAAAGTATTTTGTTTTCTTTCAAAAAAAAAAAATAAATAATGAACCTTTACCTTTTGATGGTCCTAAATTCCGCTTTTGTCGATTATTATTTCTAGGGATAAATTGAATGAAACCGCAACGGGAAATATTAATGGAAATTAATACAATCAACAAGTTCTTTTCTTTTCGCGATTTTTACATTTTTCACTAATTTTTATTGTTTAAATTTCAGTTTATAATTAACTTAATGTATTATTATTAGCAATTATGAACGAAATATTTTATCCTTTTAATAAATAAAGTCAATGTTAACTTGTCGATGGGTAGCAATGTTGTACTGTTCAATTAGCCTAATCCAATTACCGGGAAATACGAATCGACAAGAGATAGAAAGTTATAACTGTCTACCACCTTAATTAGTATAATGAAGCCAGGATAATTGCAAAGATTTCCATGAATACAAACGAAAAAGTTCATTTCCTCTCAAAATGGCCATCATAATTTAACACTATGAAAAACATAATTTTGTAAAAGTATTAATTATATAAAGTATTAATATAAAATTAGACAAAAATTCACTATTTTATTATACTTTTTTCATATAATTTAGACATAGTCTTGTTTATTTTTACAATGTTTCCTCGGGTTTTGAGTTTTCCTATTGTATTAATATGTCAAATCAAAAGTTTTTTCCGCTTGTTTTAATAAACATAATTTTACAAGAACATAAAAAACAATCAAGATTCACGAATAAAGAATATTTTAGTCAGTGACTTGAATCCATTTATTAATAAGTTGATTATTCCAGCTGTGGTACCATTCCTTATTTTTAGAGATAAAAATCTAAAGGAACCCGTTTGCGACCTAACCCAGATTGTTAAAGTTTTGACAATGAATAAAGTGAGCCATGAAACTGGAAAGGTAATAATAGGTCGTTCATTTCTGACATTTGGTTGTTCAGTTCGCTTATTTTCACGGTCTCTTCTCGCAGCAATGTCGAATCGTTATTAGGGATTCTCATTTTGTCGACTTTGTTTCTGCTACAAACGAATCGAATTGTTTTCTCGGCGATTATGTATGGTTTTTGTGTCCATTTCAAGTTCTATCCGATCATTTATTTGTTCTCGATCTATTTGTATTGTGTGACGATTATCGATTTGTTAACTTGATTTTTCCCAATATAAATCAATTGAAATTTGTGTTTGCTACACTTTGGTCATTTGTGTTGATTTCGAGTCTCTTTTAGCGGTTGTATGGATGGGAGTTCGTTTACCAATCGTAATTGCATCACATTTAACGGGTGGATATTAAACATAATTTTTCAGTTTTATTTACGCTCAATATTTACCATCGATTACTCGTTATTAAGCGATTTTCGGACTTGGTGCTTTTATTCCCCAATTGATAATTCTATGCTAGTCTAGTTGAAAACATCCATCGGATTTGAATTTGAGTTGATTGCAATGTACGATTGGGTTTGTGGCGTTTAATAAAAGAATTGGGGAGCCTCACAGTAGTGAATTTTGAGGTATTCAGACGGCCTCTGATGGACCGAATTTTTTTGAAACGATTCGAACTTTTGATATATTTTTTTGTTTGTTTGAATAATTGTTATTTTGATTTGTGTTGAGCGAACTTTTTTTTGAAATGATCGAAAGTCGCCATTAAAAAATCTGTATTTTTAAATTATCAATTAATATTTCAGTATTATTTTAATATATTTTTCTTTCAAAATTTGACATTTTTTGGTATATTTGTGTGTTTGATATATAGTACTTCAAACAGCATGAACGTCCTCGGAATTGATATCATTACGAAATCCGTAAAATTTATTTTAAGCAATGCCAAAAATAAAACAATACTGAACTCTTCGATAAAAGACACTAATTCCAAGATTATTAATCAAAATCAATTTTATCACGAGCAAAATGTTGACAAAATATTTGAAAGGATTCGAGAGATATTAAATGAAATGAAGGGTAACGGTTTGAATAATGTGATACATATTGAAATATCAGGGCAAATGCACGGTGTTTTGTTTTGGAATGACGACAAGGACGAGTCGGGCAACAATCGGCACTCGAATTTGATTACCTGGATGGATCACAGATGTAATTCAGATGGTTTCATTGAGTCTTTACCAAAAATTCCGTCGTATTTGGTTATAGAAATGCACTTTAACCAACAACATTCGAGTGAGGGCACAGAGATTGGGTCTCGGATCGCCGAAAAACAATGTGAGATGATTTTTTATTTATCCCTACAAGCCTTAGTCCACCCTTCAACCTAGATTCGCTACGATCGCTTTACTTCTGCGCCCACTCTGTTATCAACCATCATATAGGTCTTCTTATGAAAAGTTTGTGTCTTAAAAATACATTTGGTGTCTTTCAAGTAAAGTAAATATTTAACGGATAGAGTATTTATTTTATTTTATTATTATTTGTTTATTTCGAAATTTTCAATTTAATTTTCATATCAATGAGACATTAAAATGGTTCTTATTTTTCCTCTTTTAATTCCTCTTTATCAATTAATTCACCGAATTTTGCTATTCAAAGTTTATAAATTTAAAGATTATTGAAAATTTGACTGAAGGATAATATTTGAATACCTTAGGAATTTCAAGCTCTCCATATCTTATAAACATTAAAGTACTATTTTATGCCATTTTTCTATAAACAGTTGCGAATGTTTGGCACCTAAATTTCTTGAATATTTAATTTTAAATGTAGAGGTGAAATTGCTTTTAGTTTATAAACCTAACTTTATTTTAGCTGTCAATCCTAATTTGTTTACTAAACACCCCATGTTTATGTATTGACCTCCTCTAAATGTTTACGGGTTCCCATTCCTTAAGTCATCTGTCTATGACGTTTTGACTCAATTTGATTGTTGATAATAAGTATATATTTAAGGGGGCAATCAAGAATTTAATTTATTTTTAATGTTGCATTCTTTTTTTTACTTTAATTTTCCATATGAAAATAATTATATTTGTTATTTTTTCTCCAAAATTAGAAACCAATGTTGTAATGGATTTCAACCATCTTAAAGATAAGTATAACTTTCAATTTGGAAAGATGAAAAGCATAAATTTTCATTATTTTAACCGTTTATATTATTTGTATATAAAGTTCTTCATCAATATTTTCACTTGAAGTATCGTTCATCAGTTCTCATAGAAATATAACACAAATATACTTGTGAACTTTGAAAATTTGAAGTATTTGAATCATTGACTGCCTTGCATTGTTTTGTAGGCCAAACTCTTGTCATATAATCTTGCAATCGCCTTAAAAAACATCTTAACGACAATTGAAAGTTCCATTTTGTCCATCGAAGAATGAAAATTTCGAAAGATTGAGGTTTTGCAAAATTTTACTTCTAACATCCATTTTTTTACACCTGAAACAAGTAGCATCTTTATGCACCATATAAAAAATGTATTTTGTTGAAAAATATTATTTACGCAATAAAAACTAGTTTTCTTTTGGTTGACAAGAGCCGGAGACTTATACTTCAGTTTGTTATAAACACGTTACAGTTTTTGGAAATACAATTCAGAGATGATGGCGCAAACATTTGAAACCAATTTAAATGTACAATTCCAAAAAATTCCACCAGTCGCAAATCCTGATCTTCTTGGCAAATCAATTTTGCTTCGTAACTGACGGTATTAATTGACCCTTCTGAACCCAAAGCCTATCCAAAATATGGTTGACAAAGTACACCCACTGGAAAATTATTTACTTGAAAATTATTTTTGTTGAGCGACGTTCGGGCCCATCGGAACGCGCCCCAAAACTCCAACTCACAATCGTCAATTATGGTCCTTAAGAGGACCGTATTTCTTGCGCCCATTAATTGGTTGATTTCTTCCGAGATTTTTAGGTCTCTTTGTTTGTGT
>MQRK01178958.1:18430-28651 GCA_001938485.1 Girardia tigrina
AAGTAAGGTTATTTCAATACTTAAAATTTTTAATTAAAAAACTTTTGCCATATTACCCAATAATACTTTGATAAATAAAAATGTTTAATTTCTTTGTTACCATTTAAAGTAAATTATATATATATATATGTGTGTCCATGGAATTTAGAAACCTGTTTTGAAGGCTTTTTACTCAATCGATTTTCTCCAATCTTCGCATACTCACTCATTCTCGATGGCAAAGAACTATGAGCGTGTCCATATTGCTTCCAAATTACCAAAAGAAGGTCCAGCGCCAAAAAGTCCTGATTCCTATACACATATAAGCGATGAAAAAGCTGATCTGAAGATGGCGATAAAACCGTGGAAATATATCATCATGAAAGAATATATTTCGAAGAATATATTTGTCTGTCGTTTTATAAAAAAATTGCCGTTGTTTTTAAATGTATTTATACTACACAAAATCGATTGTTCAATTTTCAATAATTACTCTGATATTTGTCATAAATGTTCAGTGTTATTATCCATGAAAATCTCAATGTTGTTCGTTTTATTATCCATTCTATTGAGGAATTTAAAATATTCGGACTAGTAAATGTAATTAAATTTAATATCGAATGCAACTATGAATAATCTATGAAAATAAATCAAGCGAACCTTGAGCAGTACCATTAGTCTCTTCGGTATTGACCCATTCAGCGGGAGGGTGGACAAACCGGGGAGGTACCCTGGCTGCACCTGGCGGTATTCCTACTCTCACACCCCTCATACTCAATGCTCCTCTCGTTCGAATCGGAAAAGGCCTTGGAAGGGCTCCAAAGTCGTGGACCAATGCGACTGAATTAGGAATACTCATGGAATCAACGGATGGAGGAAATCCGATCGGCATGTTCTAAAATTATCAGATAATTTATATATAATATTAAAATCGAATAAAAAATAAATAATATGAGGAAAAAATTTTCATTCTATTTACACTTTCATAGAATATGAATAGCTCTTTTCCCGGGTCCGGCCAAATGACTAAAAAAGAATTACTATAAGCACGTCTAAAAGCTTATTTCGGTCCGGCTTTGCCAATATCAAGACGAGACATTGTCTTTTCAGATGAATACAAAAAAACAGAGCAGAGAGTGTTTCTTAATGTTTGATTCGGGACAAGATGATGTCAATTACTAAGGCGTTCTAATGATTGGCATCGTGATGGAATATTTTCGTGCGACTGCTCACAATCTGTCTTGCTAATAAATTACATTATTTCATGTTTTCATTCTTTACTATAACAAATTCGATAATATTCTTTTTGCAAAAATTTTAATTATATTTATTTTTGGGAAAAAATTGTAAGTTTTTATTAATTGTGATTTTTGAAAAAAAATTATTTTCGAAAAATAACTTATGAAAAATGAGGTGTTCAAAATTACCGAAAAAAAACGTTTACCGGTATAACCGTATTATATTATGCATTTACCGGTTACTTATTTACCTGAAAATAAATCTGAATTAACAAGGTATAAATGCAATAAATATATTGGTAAAGCAACAAGACAATTAAAAATCCTCCAATTTCACTTCAAAACAATCAGTTTTTATCTGTTTCAGTCTTTAGTTTTAAAAAATATCCTTTTAAAAAACATAATGCATCGATCATATTATCTCCAAGGTTTGATCTTATTGTTGTAACAAATAAACCAGCTGCTGAAAACGCCCTCTGATTCAACAGTTGTTGGAAGGGAACGACATATTATGTAATATGTGAAGATATAATAAAATGAAATAATTAATTATTATTTGATTGAAATTCAATCAAATCAAATTTTATTAAATCAGTTTGAATCAATTAAATCATTTATTTATTAATAGGAAATTTAAAAAATAATGGCAAAATTTTATAATCCAGAACGCCATTAAACTCAAATTTTATTGTCGCAATATATTTCGGAGAATTTTCCACCATCTTCAGGCTGAATTAACAACAATTTCGCTGTCTTATATATAGCAAATTGATGATTATGCAAACATCTTGCGTAATAAGTAATTATATATTTTCAACAAATTGGAAGAGAGACTTGTTTGTACATTAATGGACGGATTAAGTGATTTAATCAATAATGCTTCACACGTAACTCTTTCCCAATAATTTTTAAAATTACTGCACAATATTTTAAAATTAGTTGTTTTTACCTCCAATTTACAACCCTTCATATGTCTAGCAATATTACTGTCCCATTGATGGAAACAATTGATATATGTTGTGATCTCTGGAAATGTAATAGTGGTGAGCATGATAGTCTTGATGAGCTTGCTTTTCGTGAATTACTTACTTTTGCAACATCAAATGTTCATTTTTTGTTTAATGATAATTGGTATAAACAGGTAAATGGTGTTGCCATGGGTTCCCCTTTGGCACCAACATTTGCATCATTTTTTCTGTCTAACATTGAAAATAAAATTCACTTGTTTACGGGTATTAGACCTTTAGTTTATAAACGATATGTTGATGATATTTTTCTTGTTTTCAAAGAGCGTGAAAATATGTTGCCGTTTTTAGCTTATATGAATTCCCTTCATTCTAATATTGTTTTCATGGTTGAGCTTGAGAAGAATGGTGTTTTACCATTTTTAGATTTGTTAATCGAGACAAAAGGGAGTCGTTACGAGACAGAGATTTATAGAAAGAAAACAGATACAGGGCTATATACTACTACTAAAAGCTTCTGTGAACCTAAGTATAATAGAAGTGTGATAAAAGGTTTGTTATGTCATCAACATATGAAAAAGCAGATGCAAGCATAGATACACTAACAGAACTACTGCAGAAAAATGGCTATTCGAAATCATTTTTTAGAGAAATTAACTAATGAGACGATAGATAAATTAATGAATAAAGAACATGAGGGTAAAGACGAATTAAAACCCGATAAATCATCTAATGAAAATTCTAATATTGGATATATGCTAATCGTTCCTTATTCAGAAGGTTACAAGAAATTTAAATCGTCTATTTTAAAATCAATCGATAGTAAAAATTTGAATTTAAAAATCATTTCAAAATCTTACAAAATTCAAAGTATGTTCAGCAATAAATCTCGTACTCCTTTGAGTTTATGTTCCAATCTGGTTTATGAATTTTCGTGTAATGGGTGCAACGCTACATACATTGGAGAGACGTCTCGTCATCTCTGTAAACGGATTCAGGAGCATGGACGATTGGGTAATGGGACAGTAATATTGCTGGACATATGAAGGGTTGTAAGTCGGAGGTGAAAACAACTAATTTTAAAATATTGTGCAGTAATTTCTTCTTTTATATTCTGCAGTAGCCGTTCTTTGAATGTGATTGATTGACTCGGATTACTTTCGCTAACTTCGAGAATATCACTTTCAACAATTTCCTTAGTGTCAATATTTTCATTTGTTTTGAAACTCATTTAAAATTTGAATAATTGTATTTATTATTTGCGTTTTGCTTGGTATCAATAGTCTTTTTGCTACCCAATTTAATTTTTTTAATAATTAAGAAATACTTCCTATATTTAGACTGGTCTAAATTTTCCAGCGCATTTTAGGAATTAAAAAAAATCCAATACATTTTAACGGATAACAGACATTACAGCTGAAATCAAACTACTAACATTAGCAGAAATAGAACGAATTCTAAGAAAAACAATTCTATTTCAAATGAAAAAAAAGATTAAACTTGATGCGCCTGGTGAATGATCAAGGTCAGAGCTTCAAAGAAGCATTCGAGGTACAGCAAATAAACTACAGTTCTGAGAAATAAATTGATTCTGTCTGTCTCATTTAATGAGCGAATAAAATCATTTATTAATAAAAATTAATCAGTAATTCTTAATTATTTTTTTAATAAAATTTGATAAAGTCGAAATATTTATTTTGAAAATGAATTAAAATTGAATAAATTTTTTTCTGTTTTAATTATCTTTAAATAATTTTTCCATGCAAAAGTAATAAAAATTAAAAATAATTAAAAAGAAACAAATTTAATTTTAAAATATAAGTCAGAGAAGCTAGTGATTGTGCAATCAATATAAATATATATTGTCCCATAAGATTGGGTTACTTAAAAAATTTAACATAATATTTTTATATTAGGTCTACCGGAAAGTTCTGTCCGTTTCCATCACCAAATGTTCCGACACCCCAGCAGATGTTTTTTAGCACCAAAGGATCAAATATTTTACGAAAATTGGATAAATAATTGTCTTCATGCTGGCAAGAAATAATTAATCATGATGACCATTATATTATTTAATAAAGTTTATTGACGGTAAAAATATTTGTACTTTGTTTTATTCGAAAAACGGACAGAACTTTCCGGTAGACCTTATATATATACACATATTTATACAGATATATTCACATATTCCCGATTAGAAAATTAATTACTTAATTACTTTCATGTCGTTTTACGCTTAGTAAATTTTTGTTAATTAATTTCAAATTATTTATTAATTAATTTGTGATTATTTATAAATTAATTTGTGATTATTTATGAATTAATTTGTGATTATTTATTAATTTGTGATTCTTAATTAATTAATTTCAGATTATTTATTAATTAATTTGTGATTATTTATGAATTAATTTGTGATTATTTATTAATTAATTTGTGATTATTTATAAATTAATTTATGATTCTTAATTAATTAATTTCAGATTATTTATTAATTAATTTCTGATTATTTATGAATTAATTTGTGATTATTTATGAATTAATTTGTGATTATTTATGAATTAATTTGTGATTATTTATGAATTAATTTGTGATTATTTATGAATTAATTTGTGATTATTTATGAATTAATTTGTGATTCTTAATTAATTAATTTCAGATTATTTATTAATTAATTTCTGATTATTTATGAATTAATTTGTGATTATTTATGAATTAATTTGTGATTATTTATTAATTAATTGGTGATTCTTAATTAATTAATTTCAAATTAATTCATAATTAATTTGTGATTATTTATAAATTAATTTGTGATTCTTAATTAATTAATTTCAGATTATTTATTAATTAATTTGTGATTCTTAATTAATTAATTTCAGATTATTAATTAATTAATTTATGATTATTTATTAATTAATTTGTGATTATTAATTAATTAATTTGTGAATATTTATTTTTATTAAATTACGCCGTTACAAATTGTATAATTGTGAAATAATTATATTTATTATTTATGATTATTTATTTTTTGATAGAGTTAATGTTTCTATCTCTAATTTAATTCATTATATTTTGATTTCTTCAAAATATGTTAAATGGTAATTGAATCTTCATGAAATTATCGCATTAAGAAAAGCAATAAATCGGCAATATCTCTCGATCTTACATATGTGAGACACTTCTGGACCTCTGCGATTGCGTGCGACAGCTTGTAGAACGCCTCGGCGGGCGCGCCCAGACTGTCTATCTGCAGGTGGACGCGGTCGCAGTGGTCTGGCACGGCTGGCGGCTTCTGTTTCTGGTTATCGATGCCGCGGATCGTCATCTTCGTATTTGTCTGCTCCTGGATGCTCTTGAGCGTGCTGGCGCCGGGCCCCAGCAACTTGCCCACGAAATTCGTCGATGGATATTGATCCGATGGAATATCGACTTTAGCGCGCACTTTCACCTTCTTGTTCGTTAACAAGTCCACGTAATCGGCAATTCCACCGCGCAATCGATCGATTTCTGCAAAATCGGACACAAATAATGAGTTATTCCATCAATTAATTAAAAAAATATTTTTCAAAAATTTGAAAAAAATTTTTTTTTATAAATAGAAATTTCAATATCGAATCGAACCTATATTTCCGAGACTAGATAAAATTGGACAATTTTGTGATTTGATTATTTCCAATTCGTTTTGTAGTGCGATAATCTGTTGATCGTCTACATATGATTTCGGGACTTTCGTTTCTGGTACTCCTGCCATCTTATTTTTTTACGAATAGTAATATTGAAATTGATAAATTTAAACAAATATGGTTTTTTGTTTTGTAATTTTAAATTATCAAAAATTATTATTATTAAGTGTAAGTTAAATGAATTTAAAAAATTAATGGTGTTTTGATTTTTGTTCTAGAAAAATTTATGTGAATATATGTAATGAATTGAAATAAAATATTTTGCTGTTTGATAATTAAAAAATTAATTAGTCTTTCCATTTTTTATTAACAGAGAAACCTAATTTTAAAGGCCTTTTACTCAATCAATTTTCTTCGAACTGAATACACTTACTCATTTTCGATGACAATAAATGATTATGTGAAAATTTAATCAAAAAAACTTTTTAAGGTCCAAAAATCGGAAAATTCGGAGTTCGAGAACAATATTAATTTAAAAAAGATATACTTAAAAATTATAAGTAGTTAATATTAATTTATTGATTTATTATTGTGTTTATTTTTATTATTTTTTAATTAAAACTTTTTTTGGCAAAATAGAGTTCTGTCTGCATAAAGAATGGATATAAAAATTTTAATTTTTAGATTGATCTGCTTAAATTAATGATCTACTTACGATGTTGAATAGTTTTTTATCTGTTTGGGATTATTATTCTAACTTTATTTACAGTATTGTTTACTAAATATTTAGTCAATTTTTAGTGCAATTTATGGATATTGTAATAGAATTGTCAATGAAATTTCGGGTGATTTGATAGAGTTTTCATTTATTTTTTTTAATTATGAAACGAAAGTTAAAGAGAAATCTTAAATTTTCATTTTAATTAATAAATACAAATATACAAAAGTATAATTCTGATATTTTTTAAACATTTGTCACGATGTGCAAAGTAAATTGAGCACGTGAATTGCAATGGAAATAGTCTAACTCGACTATTTTCGTTATTCGTAAATAGACCCCCTCCAACAAGATTAAGAACCCCACGAACAGTAAAGGCCCAGAGGGATCGTGTCAGATGGAGTCGGAAGTCATGGAAACCAGAGGATCGTCATCAGGAACTTGCAGAGACCCTTGGGAAAACCTATAAAGAAGGAATAAAATTATCGTTAATTAATAAAATTAATTACTTAAAAGTACAGTCAGAGTAGAATTTGGAGTGAATCAGCCGTCTGCTGATCTCCGAACATCGGCGGCAATCTGCAATAAACATTATTAGATAAATAATTGAATAATAGATTACTTGCACGACGGACGTCAGGATTCCCGGTGCATCCATTTAGTTTTGAACTGACGTCGTCCTAATATGAACAAAAACCGACAGCAACTAAATCTCGGTGGTATTACACCGCAGTGTTACGGCCATAGAGTTAGCTCGAAGGAAACCCTCCTTCACAATCCCCATCCCGTACGCCCGAGACCTTTAAGGAAGATTGTGAGGACAGTCTAGCTCGACTGTATTCGGTTAGTTTTAAATCGGTCTCGAGCTTCTTGGGACAAGGGGTAGGTGAAGGATTCCCCTGGGCTTATCCAGATCGTTCCTGAGGCTTTCCGAGATCCCTGGATCCGTCGAGAACTCCTTGCAATCCTCCGAAATTTCTTTGAGGCCTTCTGTGAGAATAAAAAATTTAATTAGTTTAATTAAAAACCTTACCAAATAATCCCGCCGGATGTAGATCGGATGCCGAACGATAAGCCGTTCGACGACGACATTTGACCTTTTTGATCAACAATTCCGCAGCTGGATATTGCGGAGAGACGGCGGCTTCCGTTTCACCCTATAATCGAAACCGCGGTTGTTTACCTGTCGGTTCGATTTGACAGGATATCGCGAATAATAAACAAAACAATCGCACAAACTATAAAAATAGCGCACCGTTGCTATTGCGTGCCAGAATATCCAGAATACGCAGTATACGCAGTTTACACATTTTACGCAGTTTACAGTATTACAGAGTCAAATTTTAGTTTTGTTTGTGCACATTTTTGACGACACAATTAATCGAAATATCATAATTGAACAATCCGATTTTACTCACAGTTTGCGAATAAATTGATAATAATTGGAGGTATGTTTCTCACTTGCTGATGATTTTCAATGATGTGTTTTAATATTAATAATTATTTGAAAAATTGATCTTATTAGTATTTAATCATTAATATATGTGTTTGAAAATATTTTCTGCCTTATTATTATGTATTGCTATAGAATTTTATTTTACTTTTATGAGATACTTATTTGAAATGTTTTCTGTTATATTACCTTTCTGACACTGATGAAGTATATAAAATGTTGATGCTTTTGTGAAATGAAGATATTCGAGTTATTTATTTATTTTTAATTATTTTTGAATTATTTTATTAATTTTCTCTTGAAATATTTATAATTGATTTGACTTATACTTTTCGAGTAATTAATTTTGTAATTACCTAATTGTATGTAATTTAATTAATGAAAAGATTAAAAGAGTTCCCCATAATTCTTATAATTATCTTAATTAAGTTTTTTTTGTTGGAATAGTCTATAAATAATTGAGTCGTTTGGAAATCTAACCACTAGTATAATTCTTATGATTGAAATAAAAACATCGTACACAATGTAAAAACTTATTTTGCGATTCTTTCGCGTCATGATGTTTTGTGCTATTAATGATCTCAACGAGCACCTGAAACGATTTAAATTGATTGAACTTCGAATTAACCACATTCGAGAGTGCGCAATAGATGCCAGAACATGTAAAACGGCCCTTCTCAGGGCTACCATCATTGATTGCTTAACACGGATGTGTGATGAAAAGGGCGAATGGAGGAACAATATGACGATTACCGCTGGACGATTAAATACTGATGACTTATGAAAGTATGTATCTTAAACCTATCAACACTATTTGTTATTCGTTAAAACTTTAAAGTAAAAGAAAGTATAAACAGTGAAAAAATGTAAATTTGCTAATACATTTAAAATAAATTTGGGTTATAATTAAAAGTATCAGTAGCTAACGAATGACAATACGATGAAAGATTACGCAATGTGAAATTTTCGACATATCAAATAAAATGGTTATTTCACATATATAAAATTATTGAAATCAACTTTCATCCCTTTTATTGTCTCCTCTTAAACTATTTTTTTCCCTACATCGCTTAAATTTAATTGAGTAAAAACATGATGGTTATAAGAATAATAATATAATGCGATGTTGAAGGTCGACAAAGATAATAGAGTGATAGATGTTCATTAGAATTAGTAAATCACAATGATTAAGCTTGATGTTAGGAAATAGTAAAGGGAGGTGATACTTCCGAGGAAACGCTGAGTTATATTTGATAATCTGAATAAATAAACTTAATAAAATACGAGTCGTAAAAATTGAATATGTCATCACCTATGAAGTGTTTTACAAAGTCGTAATTAAATCAAGATTCGAAGCTAATGTAACTTGTGAACAGAGGTTGAAAGAGTGAGAAACCTTGTGAGGATGACGTAGACTGCCTGCAGCATGCAAGGGGCACGCGGACAGACCGGAGTTTATCTTCTCGGGGCTCTCTTCATTCTCGCTAACCTAAAATGATAATTCATGAACTTCGTAAAATAACTGTCGTTTTGAGTTACACTAATTAATAATTTGGATGAGCGAGACAGGACTAATCAAAATTAAACGAGTCTATTAACATTAAAATGACTGTATTTAATTTTAAATATCACATAATTATGAGTTGAGTTTTATATGGACAGGTCTTAGAGCGACGGTGCAGGCAGACCATAGCATGCACAGGGGCACATGGGCTGACTGTCACTTGTTTCTCTAAGGTATTCTTGTTCACTACGAAAGAAATGAAACTGAACATAATGAATGGTGAAATTGAAATCATCCCCTCCAGAAACTGAGTTACCAGTCGGGACATCCTCGTTACTGGTTGAGAACCCGAAGGCGCTCCGACGTGCACACAACGTGCTAATGTGAGTGAAGGAGTCGCGTCTGCTCCCCATTGATATGTAATTAGCTTAGTCTGATAGAGTTTCCGTTGAACTCTAATGAAAACGGATGGGGGCTCAGAGTAATCATTAATGTTGTTTGAAGAGGAGCACGACAGCAGTCTGAAGTCGTAATGTCGCATTAGAAAAGCACGGTAAAAACATCATTAATAATTATCCGAACGCTAGATGAGCCGAGCCGAACCCGATATGTCCTAAACATCAATAATGGATAGAAAAGAATACCGTAGTTGCATCGAAACTCCGACAGTGAAATAAACATAGTAGGGGAAAAATGTATGTTCTCCACCAGACCCCCCCCCGGGGGGGGGTGGGGTTCGTAACT
>MQRK01178965.1:12438-23771 GCA_001938485.1 Girardia tigrina
TATTAATTTTATTTAAAAATTATTTTATGTAAAGAAAGAACATTTATTTAATTTAAAACTTAGTTAAAACTATTTATTTTATTTAAATTTTAATATGAAGATTTGAAAAGATTTAATATTTTTAAAGTTTATACATATCTTATGCTGTAATTGAAAATGCAAATTATACTCGAATAATTATTTATCGTGAACATCTAAAATATCAATTTTCTATCTGGGCGGGAGAAACATATTTCCAAATACTAAACTCAACATACAAAATTCAACAAACCAATTTCAACATACCAATTTAAAATATTCCTCACAGGTTGTATATCCTTGGTTCTGCATACCTTTGGCTGTATTCGTGGACTTCTCACAGCCGCGAAAGGGACATTTGAACTCTCCATTGCAGTTAGATATGTAATCCTTAAAGTCAGATGTGTTTCTTCAGTAGCTATTGCTTCCTCCACCGCCGTCGAGATAGTCGGGGGGTCCGTCATGAATTGAATCTGGTTGCCTGGAAGGTTGAGGTTTACTACGACTCTTTCTTTTGTGTTATTTGTTGTACTGGTTTGCGCTGGTGTCATTGTCGGTTTTCCAATTTCTTCTGTCTCCTCCAATTTATGATACAGGTTGAGGTGCCTGGTCAGCCATCCCTTCGTTTTGTATGATTTTTTACATGTAGTACATGGGAATGGTATTTGCTGTTGTTGTGTCTCGTTGGACTGATTAAGATTAGGGGAAGCGGAAACCACATGGTCACTTTTGATGTGTCTGTTCAGCTCTTTTTTTCAGCAAACACCTTGTAGCATCTCTCTACAGGACATTGATGACGTTTTTCTCTCTCGTTGATCAGCTTCGGCACAGTTGTTCTTGTCCTATTGAGTCTTCCAGATCGAATTAAGGAGTTTATGTATGTTTCCCTCGATACAGTAGGGTCTCTGTTAATGATGCGGTTAATAAAATCTCCATAGATCGTATCATTCCCGAAAAGCCACTGTATGTCCACTCGGTGGCATTCTGAGATTGATTGCTTCTTTCATCCATTGATATTTTCTCATCTGTATTTCCCCCCTCCAGATTCGTTTCATTGACTCGTACTCCTCTGACGTTGCCGTCTTACTGTAGAAAGTAAGCCTTTTACTCATTTTAATATCCATGGGATGTGGGAGTCTAATGTCCATGGTGCTAATATGGATCTTTTCAATCTTATGTTTCTTCCTAACTATGTGCGTGCATAGCAGTAAGGATCCGAGTATCTCCGTTTAGGTTCAAAATTTTGGTTTTACCGATGTTAATTTTGCGACCTAAATCTAAAGAGGATGTATTTAAAATGTTGAAATTATTTATCAGGTTGTTCCAGTCCGTGTCGACGAGGCAGAAGTCGTCACCAAAGGCTAGTCTGTTGATCTCAAGGAAACTTCCATCTCCATGTTTCATCATCACTCCTACAGAGAGACCGTTCAATCTTACTCTATTCGCCACCGTGTTGAATACAATATTGTACAGGAACAACCATAAAACATTACCTTGACACACTCCTTTATCCATGTTGAAGGTTTCATCTCCTCGATAATACCTTCGAATCCCTCATGGAAAGCTTTGATGATCTTTAAAATTCTCCCCCTTATCCCTAGTCCCTTTAAACAGCTCTAGAGAGACTCCAGGGGGACAATGTACGATTTTTTACAACCGTGGAAATCAAATTTATAAACCAGATTATCTTACATTCAACAAATCGGTTTCGATTTATTCGAGAGGAAGCTTTTGACTTTTGGATATCATTGAAACTACTTTGACACTACTTATATTCTTACAAATACTCTTCTAAAATGCTTTAAATTCTTCAGAATATTGTATTTGAATTATATGTTTGTGCTTTTCAATGGTTTTTCGTTTACTCCTTTCTGAAACCGTGTTTGTGTACATAATTTATGTTTATATTAATAAATGGAAGACAAATTCCATTCAGAAAGAAGAATTTCCGAGACATGTACAATTTCTTATACAAGTTAGAAAAGAAAGGTAACGTTTTTGTATAATCAATGAGCTTATTTTTCGTCTTACAATAGATAAGGGGGAGAAATAACTTATACACCCGAAAGTTAACCAACTATATTTTAACCCGAAAAAAATAAAATCTTGTGCGTGGGAAATTTTAACTCTCAAGAATAAAAAATTCACTATTTACTGGTACAGTTTTCAGAGAGATTGATTTGTTTATTCTCTTTTTGAGTGTAGACTTTTCCCGATAATTAATTATAAAAGTCAATTTTCTTTATTTTTTTTCTTTCGTTCATCTTTATGCTTCTTAGATATCACTAATTTGTGTTCTATATTTTTTATTGATTATTAAACGTTGATCAAAAAATCTAGAGCCACAAAATAAGTAATACAGACAACCTTGTAGATCTAGAAAAATATCATAGCTGGTTTAATAAAAATACTTTCTCCGTGTTTATCAAAAAAGAAAATTATACCACTCAAATGGAGGAACAAAAGTTTGAATATTTAAATAAATCTGTTTACATGTCTGAAAACATGTGTTATATCACCTGATTTTTTAAAGGAAATATGCGTTCTTATGTACAAAATAATAAATATTAATTTTATATATTATTATATTATTTCATATAATTAGTATACTAAATAAAACTATGTAATGAGAAATTATTTTTTCAAGCCGTAATTGGAGAATTCTAAAGTTTTTTTCAAATTTATTTTGAAATTTCTAAAAATAAGTTTTTGAATGTTAAAAATAAAATAATAAAAAAATTCTTTCTTGGTCGGAGATAGTAGAGAATAATAATTGCAGGTCACTTTTAGTACAACATTGACTGTAGAATATCGCTGTTGTGGCGGGCATTGAAGCTCGTGGATTTATTTTTGGTTCATTAATTGCTCTAAAACTCAATTGCAAATTTATTCCAATTAGAAAAAAAGGAAAATTGCCGGGTAAATGCTTTGAAGAAACTTATGATTTGGAATACGGAAAGGTTTGAATAATTTTTTGTTTTTGAAAAACAATCTTCATTGTTAAAAGGATTTCCGAACTTTATTAAGTCTTGCAATCACAAATGCAATATTTACAATTATTAGGTTGATTCATAAGTTTTTAGTCTATTTTTAATACTTTTATCAAAGAATTTCTAACGGAACTACAAAATATTAATCGGTGAGGTATTCGCCGTTACAATCAATTACTTTTCGCCATCTTTCGGGTAATTTTCTAGTTCCATCTGTGAAAAAGTTTTCTGGTTTCGATGCAATTTCGCACATCACTTTCTTGTTTAAATCGCTTACCAGCTAGAGTATGTTGTGGAGAGCAAAACAAATGAAAATCGGATGGAGCAATGTTCGGAGAAAACGCCGGATGCGGTAAAACCTCCCAGCCCAGTTCTAAAATTTTATTTTTTGTCTTTTTCGCAACATGTGGTGTAGCGTTATCGTGAAGTAGGATGATTTTTTTCATCGAATGTCCATGTTACGGCCGCAATTCTTTGATTTTTCGCTCAGTTTCAACAAATGTCCACTGTAGCGCTGTGCCGTGATTGTTTCTCTGGGTTTAAGTAACTCATAATAGAGTACTCCCTTCATGTCCCACCATATGTAGAGCAACAATTTATTGCTATGAAGATTAGGTTTTGGCGTTGAAGGTTGACCCGCATCCACTCATGATCTTTTACGCTGTGGGTTTTCGTAATACACCCATTTTTCGTCCCCGGTGACAATTCTCCATAAAAACGATTTACGGCGGTGACGCAAAAGAAGTGCAACGCACAAATTTAGTCTTTGTGTAATATTTGCATGTGATAACTGGTGCGGAACCCAATGTCCAACTTTCAAAACTTTTCCCATTGCCATAAGTCTTCGTTGCACCGTTGATTGGTCGATTTCGAGGATCTTAGCCATATCTCTTGTCACTAGGGTTGAATCCTCTTGAAGCAATGCCTCCGATTCCGAATCTTCAGTTCTTTAGGTCTTCCGCTTCTCTGCTTGACCTCTAGGTCGTACTCACCATTTCTGAACTTCTTGAATCAGTTCTTGACCGTGGCATATGAAACAGTATCAGCTCCATAGGCTTGCGTAATTTGATCCAATGTTTCGGTGGTGTTTTTTCCTAAATTAAACATGAAAAGCATGTAATACCGAAGATGAATTTCGTTTATTTTTGAACGTCTAAGAAAATACGAGCATTTATTTTTAAATCAATTAAATCATTTAGTTATATTTCTTTTATAATAAATGAATGTTTAAAAACTTATGCATCAACCTAATAGTTTATACAGCTAATCATTAATAAAATAATTCAGAATTATAAGTATTTGACTTTGCACTTCGAAATCTTAAGCAAAAATTTGAAATTCAAATTACAATATTTGCTTTGTTATAGCATAATCGGTCATAACGGACCTTTGATAGAATGGAGTATTTTTACGGTTCCATTAAGTTTTTACTAACGAATTTTCTTGTATATCTAAATTTATTTCAGAAACAAAATTGTTCGAATTGTTTTAAAATTAACAATTAAAATTAAGTTTAATATTTTTTAAAGAAATGAAAAGCATTTAATTAAATATAAATAAAATTAATAAAATTTAAATTAAATTCATTTTTAATATTTTCGGTTTTTATTAAGAAATGATTAAAATTATTATTTTTAATTAATATTTTTAGAAATTAGAATATTTTAAAAAATATTTAGAAAAAATTGTTCGAATAATCATGATTAAAAATAGAAATTAAAAAACTAATTAGAACGATGTCAAACGGTGAACGATCTTCCGAGAGTTGTGATGACTCTAAATGTGATAGTAATAAAATTATTTGTTTATGATAAAATTAGGTGTTTATGATAAATCATGCAAGGATTTGATCGATTCTTTTCTCGCTTTCTGCTAAGTACTGACAGTGTTTATCTGTCCACTGTTGACAATGAAATCGAACGTTTGCGGTTTTCACTGTATGAGAGCTTTCTAGCGTGCAACGAGATGAGCCAGCTGATCAGACATGCTGTTTCAAAATGGAACGGTTGATGTTGATTACGTTCTGCAACAACTGGAGGTAGCTCTCACGGACAGTGAAAGTAGCCAACCTTGGACTTTTTGCTTGTTGGTGAGGAAAGGAGGAAAAATACAAGAAATGTGAGTGATGTTGTATATAATACACTCCATGCCTCGATATATCCAATCAACAACAAAGCGTTACGACCAAGCAATTGGGGTCGGTCTGGCACAATGCTATGTTTTTGGTTCAATTGAAGAGCTCCAGTTTACTGTGAGCCTCCTAAACAGGGAAAAATATTAATACAAACATCTATTGTAACTAGTTTGATAAATTGAAAAATCAAGGAAAAACAATAAGTATTAACGAACATAACAAAATTATGTTCCATCAAGTTAATGTAAAACAACATACTACTTTAATGACACAACCAAATTATTTAGTCACCAAATCCTCATAAGCAGAAGGTGATGCTTTGATTTTGGGTCTTCATTAGTATAAAACTGATTCAAGTGTTTAATTTAAAATACGACAGTTTTTTCCTGCTAATAAAATTATATAGAAACTGGAAAATTGGATACAAAATGTACTTCCTGAAATAAGTTTATTTATATTTTTTACTTCAAATATTTGATTTCATATGTTGCATAGTTTTAGTTAATTTTCTCCAATGATGACTTTTCACTATTTATTATTTTTAAATCATTATTTAAAGATTTATTAAAGTTTGAAAAACTCTATTTAAACACAAATAATAGTTAGAACATTCTTTCAAATATTTTGAAATTTTAATTTAAAGATTCTAATTTATTATAAGGTTGATGCACAAATAACAAAAATAATCGTAATTAATAACAAGGAAGTAATAAGTACAAAATTTTAGGTATAAAGTAGACAATCCCGGGATCCCGAACTTTCGGGATTGATTTTTAGAAAATTATAAAACGAACGTGATACATTTATTATATATGTTTCATCTGCGTAACGCTCATATTATTTACCTACAATTGTAAGTAGATAATTAAATTAATTTTTTGTGGCAAAAATCGTTTTACGAGTTAGGGTTAGGGTTGTGGCCTAGGTTAAGGGTTATGGTTAGGGTTAGTTTAAGGTTAGGTTTAGGGTAGGGTTTATGTTAAAAGTGAGGGTTAGTTCTAGAGTTTAGGGTTAGGTTTAGGGTTGAGGTTAGTGTTAGGGTTAGGGTTGGTAAAGAAAATAAAAAAATTAAATTTAAAAAATTGAAAAATTAGACACGTAATTCGAAATAATAAATTATAAATACAATATTTTATTAAAAAAGAAATTTTCAAAGACTAAATTCAAATCCCCCTGTCATACATGACGGTTCTTTTTATAGTTATCGAATAATGAAAAAGCGGTGCAACATGGTATATAAAAAGTTCCATTGCATTTTACGTCATTCACAACACACAGCTCTTTCTGTGTTCATTTCGAACAAACTTTTGGAGGCTGTCATTCTTCATAGGACTTAGCTGAAAGAATTTTGCTACCTTCCTCTCTTTCGCAATGATCGAATTCGCAAATTTTTTGATCAAGTCTTTTTTTCTATTTTTCTTCAATTTTTCCTAATCCAGCTGTATCTCTTGTAATTCATTCTCGTAATCGCTACCACTATTATCTTCCGAGTCACTTAGAATTTCTTCAAAAGAGTCGTCAACTTACCGTTTTTCTCGTAAAGGACGTCAGTAACAGCTAAATGAAAAGTATTATGATTTTATTCTGGATGAGTACAAGTAACGTGAGATGAGCTCATATGTGAACTCTGATCTAAGGTTTATTCCATCCAATGTAGTCTTGACTACATTAAAAAAGAGAAAATAAAAGTTTCACATTAATTGCAAAACAGTCTAAAATTTTGTACTATGAAATGTCCTCAGATTCCACACCTAGTCAAAATATAGCGAAAGGAATTTGTGTGTGTGAATGTTGTATAATAAATACTAGGGAGCGACGATGCATCGTTTAACCATGAGTCGATGCATCGAAAAACCTTCATCGTTAAAAAATGCATCGGAAGAATAACCTTAAAATATAAAACAGCTAAATTCAAATCTAAAATTTTATTTGGTCATTAATATTTGCTATTGTGCTACAATAATAGCAAAGAAAATTTACAGAAAAGAAAACAAAAAAATTTCAAATTTATTTTTAGAAAATTGAACCAAACTATAAAAGGCACATCATTCATTTTCTTCATCTGTCTTCAGTTCTCTTTCATATAAACAAGTTTTTCAACTTTGGATGCTGACAAATTTGTTCTCCTGTCACCATATATATTTCCAGATGTAGAAAACACTCGTTCAGAGCTGGAGGAAGCTGCTAGAATTGCCAATGTTCTCCTGGCGAAGCGAGCAGGTTTTTGGTGTAAAAAAGTGATTGTTTTTACCAGAAACGAAGTATATCCCCATTATCGGCAATCGGTGTTGTTGTTTAATAGGTTATCTACCACTTTTCCAAAAGTTTGGGCCTTCAAATTTATGGAAGACCTTATGTATGCAGTTGTTGTGTTTTTAGTGGCTGTGTTTATATCTTTGTGTCTTATTGTATGTCATCAATGAGGGATTTGGATGTGTTGGGTAAGGGGCTGTTCTTAAGTTCAGCCTTGTACATGTTGAACATAGCTTCCTGCATGGATACTTTGTTCATGTTGTACCTTTGCCCAATGCCATGTAATGTTTATCCTTTGTAACGTGGATTGTATATGTGAATCGTTGTATACAGATTGTCATTTAGAAAATGTCGTTTTTACAAATTCATATGATAGAGAAATAACTTTGCACCAATGACATTCAAAAATATAATTACATAAAATTACCATGATGCTGAATTATCAGCTGACAGTAGTGTTTCAGTTTATCAAACTCATGTCTCATGATCTCACTGCTCATACTCTCCTTGGAATCTTCCAGGAAGGTCTCCAAGGAATGAGAATTAACGAAGATGAAATTTGTGCAACGCATTTCCAGGAGAGGAAATATGAGGCGGTCGCAAATGTTAGTGTCATGAGAGTATGGGGATTGGTCAAGACGATGGCAACATTTCGTCTCCAGGAAGGTGGTAGTTGCCCTGGATACATAAACTGGCGCATTGTCCCATTGGATGGCTTTTCTTGTCTGTCGCAGCTGGTGGGTGTTAAATGAATTGAAGGCGTCTTGTAGGAATGCTATGTACACATGTGACGTCACTGTGGTATTGTTAGGCATTACGCGGAAAAAACGAGGACCATCGAAGTTGGCAGCCCAAAGAACCATCAACTTTTTCGCCATGGGCATTCGCCTGGCAATTTGAGGAACATCACTGTCCGGGGGGAATCCAAGCTTTCCTGGAAGCTGCATTCCGAATTCCACATGCATAAAATTGCTTATCATCAGTAAAGACGAGGTTTTTCTGCATGATTCTTTTGTACATCGCCTCTACAATTTTCTGGTAGGAATTCACTCTGCGTTATTTGTGCGTATCAGTCAGATTGTGTGGGATCCACTTGCAGTGAACACTGCGAAATCCAAGGTCGTTGTGGATGATGTCCATAATCAAATCTTGACGCATCAAATTTCGTAGATAAATCGCTAATAGACATTCGAGAGTTTGCCAATAATTCAGCCTTCACTTCCTCAACTAATTGCAGTCTTTTCTCGGTTTTTGGACGACCACTTCCTTCAATACGATCAAATGATGTTCTCGTGCCATCTTCAATCTCTTTCATTATTCTTTGAACTTTTCGAAGTCCGTTTATATTTTCCTCCCATGCCGTTGTAAGAAGTTCATATGTTTTGCTTCCCTGCATTCCATTTCTGCGACAGGTTTCAATTACTACGTTTATCTGTTCAGCAGACGGTTGCAACACACTGTACTGTAAATGCACGAAAGATGATAAAATGTCCATCATAAAATCAAAACAAAAATAATTGTATTAAAATTAATTAAATTCAATAAATTTATACAATACTTATATAAGGGTTATGCCTAAGTTCATGGGTAGATCCAGATCAGACAACAACATCAACACCGAAACGCAATATTCATGGACATAAAATCCTTTTATGCATCTGGTGGGATTCTTTGGGACCTCTCTTTTAATGGTCTGTTTGAAACCTGGTAAAACAGTCACTACACAACGATATAGTGATCAACTATTGCGCTTAGCACAATAAATCGAGGCAAAAAGACCATTAACCTGCCAGGGTAGTAAGCAGATCATACTGCTCCACGATAATGCAAGACCTCATGTTGCTTCAGCAACGAAAGAAGCAATATTACAGTTGTGATGGCAAGTTCTCCCTCACGCAGCTTACTCACCAGACCTTGCACCATTGGATTACTACGTTTTCCGATCATTACAACATACTCTGGCTGACAGACACTTGAAAAATAGCGATGAGTTCAGAATTTCCAAGGATGAAGGGTTTTATACTAGGGATATTCATCTTTTGTCAGAAAAATGGCAAAAAAATAGATTCAAATGGGGAGTATTTTTATAAATAAATCTTAATCATTATATTGTAACTCGTCTATGAATATCTAATAAAAACGTCGAGAACTTATGCATAAACTTAATAGAAATAAAGTAAATAATACAGAATTATATTTTATTTTTAAAAACGACATCTGTATATCGATATGTGATTGTATATATATGAACAAATGTGTGATTTCATTATATGTTAGATAACAAAGGTATGAGTTTGAACGTAACAGTGAAGAACATAATTGGAAAGCCAAAAAACAAGTAATATTAATAATTTTATACCATTTTATATATTATTTTTTATATAACACATGGTAAATCGTTCAGGTAAATCTTTATTCGATTAACCGTATTCGATGCATCGAACACGGTTAATCGACTCATCTTTAAACGATACATCGTGGCTTCCTAGACATTTTCTTGTTTTTTTTCTGTAAATTTTCTGAACGATTATTGTAGCACAATAGCAAATGTCAATGACCAAATAAAATTTTAGATTTGAATCTAGCTGTTTTATATTTTACTGTTATTCTTTCGATGCATTTTTTAACGATGCGTGTTTCGATGCATCGACCATATTTAGCTATGCACGATGTGATGCGTCGCTCTCTAATAAATACTTCGTTTATCGAGATCAATTATATTATTTTGAAAGAATTTTCAGACAAGTGAATTCACCATAACTCGGTAGCTATTTGTGTATTAAACGGAGTTTAGTTTCAGTCCCGCAGACTTCTACTGATAGATACAAAGATGTAATAACTATGAAAACATCGACTGATAGTATATGAGATCCTCTAAAATGCGTAGACAAGTAAGAAAGTGATTAAAATTATTTAAAGAAATTCTTCCCTGAATCCTTCGATCCCGATAGTCCAATTACGGGGATTAAAATCCACAAAATATATCAAGGATCCCGAAATCGGAAATGAATACCCCAGTATAATAATTGAGTTTACCAGAAAACCAAATTATAGAATGATTAGTGAATTATGTTTTAATTCCAAGAACTCGTAAACACAACTTCGTTCTTTACTTATTATTAACAAGAAATTGATACATTACCTTCTAAAGTTACGAAACTTGGTCATTGAATTATTTTTGGATATTTCGAAACTTGAACTTTTAATCGAACATTATTGAATTAATATTTTGTTCTATCAAATTAAATTAATTAAATATCTGCTATAATACTACAGAATCATACAGTAGCGTGCAAAAGTCTGTGGACAGTAAAAAAATCATAATTTTCCAAATTAAGCGATGAGTTTATATGGTGGCAAGCTTAAATTTTGACCAGATATATATTTTTTTTCTAATTATTCATTCTATTTAATAAATCTTAAATTCTAATGTAGTCTAAATAATTTTTCCATTGTCTTTGTGAAGCCTTTGGTAAATTAGCGGGTAATTTTTCAAGTTCATCTCAAAATTAGCGATCATTTGTTATTTTTATACATTGCTTTTAGTGTTATATTTTTACGTTATTGGGGTCTACAATTACTTCTACGAATATGAAGTTTCAAGATAATGTAACATGTGTCATGTATTACATTTTATAAAATTCTATAATAATATTGTAATATTACTTAAATACATTTTTTATTTTCTTCAACTACTGGTGTCAATTATTCAATTATATTTTGCAAGCCAAACATTCTTATCCTAAGGGTGTTCAAACTTTTTTAAACGGCTC
This sequence comes from Girardia tigrina, assembly GCA_001938485.1. NCBI lineage: Eukaryota > Metazoa > Platyhelminthes > Tricladida > Dugesiidae > Girardia > Girardia tigrina. Next base: position 23,607 of record MQRK01178965.1, read on the forward strand.
TGGATCACACTCATGTATAAGTTTGTATTCTTAGAGAATATTTAATGAAAATATTGGGTGTACAACTAATTAATTTCGTATTTTTTTGTTAAAAAAACCATTTATTTAAGTATAAAAGTGAAAAAAATATTTTATTCAAAATATTGTCCATCGGAAGCGGCAACT
>MQRK01178972.1:1168-12974 GCA_001938485.1 Girardia tigrina
TACACCCGTTACATTATTTAAATGTTATAACTATTCTGCTGTAAATGTCATAAATTTATCAAATATATTGTGCTAAAATGTGAGAGTCAACAGACTTTTGTCCACAGCTGTACATTTATTCAATGATGAAGATATATGCAATACATGTCTTATAGTATATACCTCTACTTATATATTGATATACATAACATAAAGCATCACAGTCAATGAAAATGTTGAATGGATGTGTAATAGTACATCTTTCTATTGCCTAACATACTTTATATCGCATCATATTCATATATATCCATAGTATTAATATGTTGACCATTATCATTTATGACTTTAATAGATTGCATACTAATATTGGTGATATGGTAGGTAAACTGGATTGATCAAAGGCTAGCCCAGGCTCCTTACAGCACATTACAGCAATGTTATCACAAAATGATTATGGCAATGAGAGTCATTGCTCATGAAACATGCATTGATTTCACACGAGAAAGGTTATTGTGTGAACAGAAAAGAATCTTTAGGTATTTACTATTTCGGTGACATCATTAGTGAAATCCGCGAGCCAAAATTTTCGACTTTTGCATATTTCAATAACATTAAATATCAAAACTTTAGTTTTGTCCTGCAGTAATATTTATTAATATTATTTAAAGTTGCAAAGTGTAACAATCCATGAAAGTGATTTCCTCAAGTAAATGTTCATTTGTATTCTTGCGCTGTAATCCGCGCAACAAGTCGATTGTTTCGACCAAAAAACCTTTGTCAACAAGTTTCATTCATCGAAAGAAATCGATAAAATTCATTATTATTTTTTGTAGAGATTAGAAACTCAACGATTATAAATTCATCTCGACAGAATGAACTCCGATAAAACTAAAACATCGCACCGACACGAATCCTTCAATGAGTTCACTGCTCTCATCCGAACATTACGGTAAATCCATCGTAAAACAGATAAAATAGATTTTTGGGAGTATTTTTTCGAATTTGTTTCACATCGAAATTTTATTATTTCATCAAATATAACGTAATGTTACGAGCGATAATTACGACTCAAAAATATTAAAAATTGTTGCGCACTTTGATTTTCGACTGACGTGCTATGATATCCGAATGATGAATATGTACTTATTTAGAAACCTCTTCGACTTGTTTTTTAGTCATATTCGTATCTCAAATAATCCCTTGTGTGTATAATTTTTATTTCTGGTCTGTGGCAGTCTAGTTAGCTACAACTATTATTTTTTTTTTACTTTCGTATGTGTTATTTTGTGTTGTTTGGTATATCAGAGGAAAATGAAGGAGATACATGCGAAAGTGAAGAGAGGGAACATGAAAATTTTTTATTCTTCTACGAAATAGATAAAATTTATAACCTCAAAAAAATAATATAATCAGGACAAATAATCGCCACACGAAATGAAAGTGATCAAAAATCAAACGCCAGCACATTTATTCAATCGATAACAAGTGATATAATTAATGAAATATGAGATATTTGCCCATAAATATGTAGCAGTAACACTCGCACTAATAAGCAATAAAACAATCGTACAATTTGCTTAAATCTCTTTATTAAAGGAAATGGCGAAAATTAATTAAGTTAATCAATCGATATAATATAATATTGCTCATGGCAATATTATGAATTCAAAATGATCGATAAAATCGATCACGAATAATTTAATTTTAAATACAATCATTTATCGTATCTTGTGTGGTTTGAAGTTCAAGTGTGAACAGGAAAGAACCTTTAGGTATTATTCGAAGATATCATTAGTGAAATACGCGATATTAGATTATTTCAGACATTGATTCTAATTCATAAAATGAAAGGTTGTATTCCACACCTGTACTGAGTGGCCTTCTTCAGTGGTCGCCAGAGAGACGATCTCGATCTGATAAAATCAATAAAATGATTCCAATTTAGTTACAACGCACATTCGCTTGTTCCGCTGGTACATCCCGTAAAATTGTCTCAATCAAATCATTCACTAAATCGGAATATTCTCTTTCTCGCCTCTCCAGCTCGAAGACCGCCGATTGGAAGAAGCCCATCTGATATGGAACGATAACAGAATCGATATTTTATATCATATATTGTGATTTACTACTTGATTAATCGCATCAATTTACCAATACAAATCCGAAAGACTCATTCCTCATTCCTAATGGAACCTACTTAGAACTGTCCGTCCACCGAGAGAACTAATTTACTCGAAACAATCTTCAGATAAGCAGTATCTGTATCGAATCACAGAAATTGTCGAAATTCTCATTATTCGTAAGTGATGTTTGATTCATCGAAATTGATAACAATGATATTTAATGAGATTTATTTGTCTTTTAAAAATTAACGTTATGTTTTTTATGTGAACAAAACAAAGAATTTAAAATGTTATTTTTGAATAATATATTTCGAAGGGTTTTACTGCGACCATCAGAAAACGGATTCTATGCTTTTTACAGCATAAATAAGAGAATGAATGTGTAATTAATATGTGAAGGTGAGTTGTTAGAGACTGTAGAACTGTGGAAAATGTTCTCAATTGTGTATTTTTTATATTGTTATGTTGTGTGTTGATTCGGATTGTGTCTCTCCTACCCATATGGATGATTGCTATGTTCTTTGATTCCTACTAATTGAAAATAATTTAATTTGAATGTAAAAAGATTTAAAATATTTTTCGAATGTAATATTTAATTTTTAACAAAATTTAAAATTTTAATATACTAATTTAATATGAACTTTTGAAAAAATGTTTAAATTTGATTTTTACCAATTAGAAATTTGATAATTTATTAATATTAAAAAATATTTTTAATTTGTTTTCAACAATGAGGATGATACTCAGAAATATATTAAACAAGAAAGAAGATCGTGATATTAATAAATATTCGAAAAAAATCATTTTGATGTTGTTAAATAGAACAAATACACTAGTTAATGAAATAATTAATTTTTATATCCATTCTTTATGCAGCCAGAACTCTACTTTGCCAGTAAAGTTTTAATTAAAAAATAATTTCAAGAAAAAAATAAAACATTGATACAAACTACTTATAATTTATAAATAAACTTGAAAAAAGATGGCAATTTTTTATTAAAGATAAATAAACGCCATTTAAAAATATATTTTATGATAATATATTTCGTCGGTTTAACCGTCATCATAAGAACACTGATTATGTTCTTTTTTGTTGCATATATATAAGAAATGAATGATTATGTAATCCCTTATTCTCTTCCTCAAGATTTTTAACGTAAAAGGTCTACAGAGTTTTCTCCTGAATCGGATTTCCTTGGTCAGAAGGCAACTTCCCGATGTAAGTCCATCCTAAAGGAGTCGTAGCACTGGCTCATCAGTTCTCCCTGTAATTTCTTTTATCGTTACATGCAGATCTGAATAATTAGCTCCGATGAGAATATCCACAGATCCCATTCTCTTACAATGAGGAAACTTGATGTATTTCAAATGATCCCAATGAGGACCTCATTTTCTCCAGTCAGAAGCTTTCATATCACCAACAATAGTTGACAACGCAAGCGCATTTATTTTCTTCTGAAACTGTTTGTCGATACTGCTTAAAGTAACTTTAATTTCCTTTACCTTTAAGAGACTCGTGGTTCCTCCGATATCACCAACTGAGAGACTCCGATTCTCTCCATTAAGTGCCAGCTCCTTGACGACAGTTTCTGTTATGTACGTCCCAGTACTTGCATTATTTTTTAACTCCACTGCAATAGTCTTTAATCCCACTCGTCCATTTTTAGTAGTTGCAGACTCTGACGTTACAAAGGATTTTTCTTTGTCATTTGTTTCATCCGTTTTCTTTTCAAAGTTTTCTCCTTGGTCATAATGAAGCAATAGATGATGCTTTTTACCACACTGACCACCACTTCTCATGAATCTTCAATCCTCCACTTGATGATTTCCCCTGAGGCAGTTGAAACACAATTTCTCCTTTTTCAAAATGTCACGCCGTGCCGCAACAGTCAGCTCTTGGAAATCACCACACTTGTCCAGTGCATGATCCTTAGGGCATTTTACACATTTTCTCTAACTCTCTTGCCTGGATCTCGATTCACTGTTGTTGCCATTAGTTACATGGGAATCTACTTAATCTATTCTTCGAGGGGGTCTCACTCCAAATAGTGTTTCCTGAACACCCCTCCTCAAACTCGCTTCTTACTGTATCCAATCGTAGAACTTCTCGATACTTCTCTCCTTCAATTGTTTGCGAATCCATTTTTCGTATTTCATTAATATCTTTGCTGCGAGCTTCTTCAACAATATCTGAAGCAAAACCCCATCCTGTAGCTCCGGTTCCTTGTTAATCTCCTTCAGTCTCACCACCACATTTTCGATCATCTCAGCAAATTTCTCAATTTCCCCGACTAACTCCTCTTTGACGACCCGGGAATTGTCTATATCTTCCAAAACTGAAAGATACAGCCGTCTAGATCCTCCAAACCTTTACTCAAAACGTTGCATCTCTTTATCGAAGGCAGACTTCCCATAGCCTAAACTCTCGATCAATTTCAAGGCTGACCCACTCAAATAATTCCTCAGGTGAAGAAGTTTTTCCTCCTTAGACGCACTCGCCTGTTTGATGCAATGCTTGAACGCTGCTCTCCAACTTTCATATTCCTTCACGTTTCCAGAATACTTCGGAATCGAAAGTTTCCTAAACCAAGACAAAGTTCGTTTTTCTGTTGCACTTCCATTGTTATTTCTCAAGCTTTCAGCATTAATCAACTTTTCTCCTCCTTTGCTTGCATTATATGTTCAATATTCTCATATTTCGACTCTAGATCTTTGAAATTGTTTTCTAGTTCTTGAACCTGATCCTCTTTTTCCAATTTTATGCCGAGCACAGTTAAATCATCCAGTTCTTCTATCACTTGAAGGTATTTCTCCTCGTACCGTCGTCTAGCCTCTTTTCTCTCTGCGTCAGTCTCAGCATCGAACAGATTATTACGAAATCTGATGAGGACTCCTTTTTCAAACCGTTTCCGTCTCAATCTCTCTGAAAATGTCCTCTCCAAATCGTCCGACTCCATTCCTCCTTGGAGTCGGAGGAGCACTTCTAATGTGGAGTCTTTCTGGATATTGTAGTCGCTCAGTGACCGTCCATCCTTTAACTGCTTTCCAGAATCCATCAGTCGCTGTTGATCCAGTGGTACTCCTTCCTTGTCTTGGATTTTCGCTTTAATCTTCTCAATCGTATCGCTGGACTCGACCTCCACAGTTATTGTTTTACCTCCTAGCGTCTTGACAAAAAATTGAACACCTCTTAACCGAGGTTTTTTTTCCAATCGTATACCTTCAACTGCTGGAAGCTATACTCAACGATCGGATCCACAATCAACATAACTTCGAAACTCGGTTTAGTCAGTCTCTCCTCATAAATCGAATGTATCACGTTATCCTTAAATCTCGTCATTTCGTCACCGCTCGATGTCGAATGAATTCGCAGGAATTCTGAAATCTTCTTCCGATTGACGCTGTCTTCGTGGATTCCAAATTTGATAATCTTGGAGAACTGCTCGTGGAACTTTTTGTTATTGTCTTTGTCTGTGAACGTCTTCACGAAAATCTGAAAACATATCCCATGAGGTTCCAGGTCCCCCTTTACAACCTCTAACTCTTTTACTTCCCCAGGAATTCGCACTTCAGTCGACACAACCACCTTACGCGCGGTAAAGGGAAGGGAGGTGCCCCAAAATTGATTTTATTAAAAATGATATAATTATTATATAAAAAATATATAGTTTTAATATATACCGTGCGATTCATACGTCGTCGTCTCAAGATATGAAACTATACTACGATGTAATGTAAAACCTTTTGAATATGATATAAATGTATTACGACATGGTTTTTTACGCAGTATAACTTGAAGACATGAAAAAAAAGGTTTTACAATAATTTTTCAAAATGTTCGCCATTTTTCTGCAAACACATATTGCATCGCTCCACAAAATTTGTGTAGCATTTTCGAATGATGCGCTGATCGATGTCTGACAGCACTCTTGAAATGGCGCTTTGTAGTTCTTCGAAGTTCAGATAGTTATTTTCGATGGTGTAAACTCGATCTTTGACGTAACTCCATAGCCAGAAGTCAGGTGTCATCAAATCGGGAGACCAAGGTGGCCATTCTTGGGGTCTTGTACAATCTATCCATCTTTGTGGGAAATGTTCATCCAGCCACGTTCACGCTGTAATGCTGAAATGTGGGGGTGCACCATCATGTTGATACTAGTGTTGTGTGTTATCCCCAACAAAAGGAAGCAACCTTTGATTCAGAACGTCAACCTGGTTCATTGTTTCACGGATAATACTGAAAGTTATTCAAGGTCGTAGGAAACAGCTGCCTAAACAGTTAATCCCGGCGATTTCATAGGCACACGAATCAAACGATGTTCATTCTCTTCAAAATAATAAAAAAGATTATGCTTTCGCACATGACCATTAAGATAAAACGATACCTCATCAAAAAAAATAATTCTTCTGCAAAAATTGGTGCCATTTTCGTTGATAATCCAAGAACAAAATTCAATTCTTCGATCTGGGTTATCTTCTGGTAACTCTTGTTGAAAAGAAAACTTGAAAGGCTTTACCTTTTCTTGCTTGAGGTAACGATGAACAGAACTCTCCAAAGTACGAAGGACACGTGCCACCCGTCGTTGATTTGCAGTATCGTTTTCTTTCACATACTGAACAACACTTTCCTTCATGTGTTCATCAGATTGTCTTCCTGATCGTGGTTTTGTTGACAAATTCCCCGTTTCTTCGAATTTCTTCTTCCAATGCTGAACCGTTGTTCTCGGTGGCGGTCCACGTTTGAAACGCTCTTTACAAATTTGACACGCTTTTGTGCAGCTTTCATAAACGATTGCATGACTAGTGATGAAAACTTTATCTTTAATAGAAAATTCGACATTTCCACTTGCTTCAGCCATTGTACTGGCAGTTGGCGCATTTGAATAAAAGTGAAAGTACACAAACTAATATCAGACATTTAAAATTTCAATTTCATCGATATTGAATAACCGGATAATCAATCAATAGGCCGTAAACAATCAAAGGAATATAACTGAATATGAAAGTCTGCAGAAAACCATAGCTTTTCTTTGCTTTATAAGAGAAAAGATCGAGTCAGACATCGATCAGCGCATCATTCGAAAATGCTGCACGAATTTTGTGGAGCGATGCAATCTGTGTTTGCAGAAAAATGGTGAAATTTTGAACAATTATTGTAAAACCTTTTTCTTTTCATGTCTTCAAGTTGTACTGCGTAAAAAACCATGTCGTAATACATTTATATCATATTCAAAGTTTTACATTACATCGCAGTATAGTTCCATATCTTGAGACGACGAATTATGAATCGCACGATATAATAATAATACAAGTAAATACAAAAAATCACAATATATCACCTCTGGTACCGGTAACCACGATCTCCTACCATAATGCTTCCGAATTTTCCGAAAGAAGTGAGCATATGGGCCCATAGAGATTCCTTCGGACTCCAGGATACACAAAACGCACTCGATCTCGATTCATCGTCAATAAATTTGACAGTTTTTCTTGTCCAACGACAAACTCAAGACTTATTCCTCTCCAATCCAGTCGGAGGTAACTGTTTCGCTTTCACAATATCATTGAGACTGTTTAATGCGTTCGTTATCGTCTTCGAATACGGATTCAATTCGTTATAGATCTCATTAATCGCTCCAACTTTCTGTTTCTCGACCAATGTTTCACACAATCAATGATAGAACCGATCGTCTTGATCGAATTTTGATAACAGCGCAAAATTATACAACACGAGAATCGATTTGATTTGTGGAATAATTCCACTGAGAATGATCATCATTGCCGAATAATTCGCAATCAACTCCAAATACGACACTGTCATATCGAAATTCAAGTTGATATTCATCGGAAATTTCTTTAACAACAATTTCGCATCGGATTCGTAATTCGAATCTGTCAAAATTTTATTCAATACGCCGTCATCGGTTAAGAGAGTATTTTTCAGAAAATCTATTTCGATTAACACCGACTCAGCTTTTTCGTTAAGAATTTTCAATTTCTCGGTGATTTTAGAGTTGCTCGGTTTCTGCACGAACATTAATTTAGAATTGATTGATCAATAATAAAAACAGTGAAAACAAATTGATAAATTCTGGAATTCAGAAAATTTTATTCTTTTTTACCATAATTGCACGTAAACGAAAGAGATCAATAATGTTGCCGCGCAACAGTTTGTTTAAACAAAATTACAATTTTTAATACGGAATCCTCCAGAACACAATTTTCTTTATTTACAAAAAATTCCCAATTTCACAAAGATCACAATCATACACTTTCATTAAAAATAAAATTTATAATTTTCTTATAGTATAAAAAATTATAATTTATTTATCAATTTGTAACAGTTATTTATTTCTCTAATTTATGAGCGATAAAAAAGCACATAATCAGAGTAAATATGTCGTAATATATTATGTTGAATCTACTATATTATTATTTTTAAATTATTTAAATAAGTTTATATACATTACATTATTATGTACATTATTTTTGAATTTGTATAATAATAAAATTTGTAATACATTTTGATCTGATTATAATTATGCTAATTTGCAATTTAAGATATAAAGATTTAGATTATCTTAGATTAAAAGATTATTTACCTTTCGATAATTCATATTTTATCAAATATTTCCGTGTTTTAGTTTAATTTTAGCAGTTATGATTTAATTGTTGATTTATATTCGTATTGAAAAACCATTGAAAATTTTGACAATTTCTGTGGTTTGACACAGACAGTCTTCATATGAAGATCGAGGGAGCATATTTGCTCTCTCGATGGACGAGCGAGTTTGGGATAAGTTCCATTAGGAACGAGATGTGCTACTAGAGGATCTGTATTTTAGAATTAGTCAATGAATACTGAACTGATAAATACAAGAACGTACATTCGTCTGTCCGACAATAATCCAGAGACATATTACGGCATTGTACACATTCATTAAGTAGGAATAGCGATCTGATTCCATTATCACATCATTCAACAATTCCTCCTGCTCTATCTCTCCTGCTTAGTTTAGTTTTTTTGTTTAGTTTTTTCGATTTCTCCGCGTCCGTTTGAATCTTTAGTAGTTTCACATTGTTTGTTTTCGTTAATTCAGAAAGTTCTTTAATATTTCTCTCATTTTTACTATTTATATGTTTAACCGTTTCATCTTTACTTTTCAGTTCCAATTTCAAGGTCCTTATTTCTTCACAAAATTGTTCAAGTCTCAAATCTTTAGTCACTTTGTGCACAGTTTTAGCAAGATTTTCTATGGTTGTCTCTTTACGTTTCACTTCCGACTTTAGGTTTACTATTTTTTCTTGTTTTCCTTCAAGCTCATTATTTAATTACTCAATTTCCAACTTCTTGTTCCCCAGTTGCGTATTGATTGTTATAGTTAATTTGGAATATTCTTTAACTTTTGCTTCTTGTTCCTTAATTTTTCTACCCATTTCGTCTTTTAGATCATTAATAATTTCATTTTTACTGTTAACTTTTGACTTGAGTCTCATTATTTCTTCTTTAAGTTTTACGATTTCTAAAGTTGACTTTTCTATTATTTTATCTTCTGATTCGAAATTATTAGGTTACTTAATGTCTGTAGAATCGTTTCTCGACGTGATGCGCTCTAAAAATAGAAGCAAATAAATAATATCTAATGAAAGGTATAACAATAAGTAAATGATTATTTATAATAACAAAATGTAATCAAGAGTCAAATGTACACATAACTGTTCTTGATCCTTTATCTGAATTTTCATGGAACACGGAAGTAGACATTATTATTTTATTATTCAATAAAATAATAAAATACGACAGCGAAATTCTTATTACTCAATTTTGCAGAAATAAATTGTTCATTATCCACTCTCTTTTCGCAGTCTACTGACGATCGCTTGCACGATCCAAGCAAACACAATGTTAATAAAATAAAGGACTTATGAATAACCATTTATTAATTGATTGTGTTCGAAGGTTGAATAGAAATTGTTAGGAATAGTATGAATTTTCTTGCATAGTCTTTAATGAATCTTCTGTAGTAGTTACAGATTCCAAGAAAACTTCGAACACTCGTGATGCATTTAGGTCTGGTGAACGTTCTGATAGCGTCTATTTTGCTGGGATCTGTCTGTATTCCATATTTATTAATTATATGCCCTAGAAATTTGGTTTCTTTTCTCAGGAATTTGAACTTCTCGGGATTCAAACGGAGTCCAACGTCGCCAACTCTTTTGATAACTTCTTCTAGGACTGTATAGTGTTCGTCTAAAGTCTCAGTGGCCACAATGATGTCATCTAAGTATACTGATGCCCCATTCTTTATAGTTCCGAGTATTTTCGTCATAACTTCATGAAATGCACCGGGGACCGCCCCTACTCCAAATGGCATTCCTGTGAAACAAAATAACCCGATTTTTTCGAAAAGGCTGTTTTTTCTTGTGACTATTCCAATTTTCAAGTCTATTGCAATGAAATACTTTGTCCCGTGTAAGGTATCCATCATCTCTTCCGCATTGGGCATGGGAAAGGCTTGTCTTTCTGTAATTTGATTTAGCTGTCGGAAGTCTAAACATAATCTCACGTCTGCACTTTCTTTCTTCCACACGCATACTAATGGTGTATGCCAAGGGGAGTTACACTTCCGAATGATTCCATTGTCGAACAGACTTTTGATTGTTTCTTCTATTTTACCTTCTAAATTCATCGGTTGTCTCCGAGGTTTCATATTTATGGGTCCACCATTGGTAAAAATCTTATGAGTTATTAGTTTTGTACACCCTATATCCAATTTATTCGCCTTGAAAACAACCCTGTGTCTGGAAATTACATCCATCAATCGAGGAGACTTATCCAGGTCTATAGTCATCCTCATTCGTTATTCTTTGTTCGAATTTAGCCTCAATGTCGCAAATAAATTCCTCTGGTTTGTCAAGTGTTATGTCAATCCATTGTACTTCGAGACCCAGTTGTCTCTGCATATCAATTCCAGCGATCACTGCTGGGCTAATATTCTTTACCACCACAAATATGATTTTCGCTTCTCTTTTACCGATCGACACTTCTAATTCTACTTTCCCTAACACTTCTAATTTACTGTCGTTCGTACATCTTAACTTGTCAGTTGACGGTTCTATCTTTGCACCCGTGACATTAACTCTCGCATATGTATCCAATAAACAATCCACATACATGCCGTGAATATTCACATTTAGGCTCGGTCTCCCTTGCATTTTTTCGTACGATATAATCTCCGTGGTCCTAGTTCCCAGTGTTTTATCTGTTGTACTGATTTTGCAGATTTCGTTTGTCTCTCTTTTTTTAAATTTAACAATTTTAATTTCTTCCTGACTTGTTTCTTTTTTCTGTAAATCATTATCGTTGCGGTCTTTCATCGGTCCTATGTCGTTTATCATATCCATATTATGATTAATATTATTATGATTAATATTATTACGTAACTCATTATTATCTTTATTAAAATTATTTAAAAAATAACTTTTATTATACTTGCTGTAAAGAACACAAATTCGGCTAATAAAAATATATTTAAATTAAATATAGATTGGGTACAATAACCATTTAAATTTGGAAATCCTCCCCTTTTATATGAAGGCAATATTATATAATATGCCCCGGGGTCAGTTCATGCAATTGAAATTGACCTTGCAATTGCACATTCCGGTGATGTCATGACATATGAAATCACCGGAATTTGAAC
>MQRK01178985.1:1884-24681 GCA_001938485.1 Girardia tigrina
TATTAAATATTATAAAAATTAATTAACTTATTTAAAATTTTAAAATTATTTGAAATTAAAAATAAATTTAAACATAACATATTTTTAGATAATAAGAATTAAAATATTAATCATCCATCCGGATAGGAGAGACACATTTCCAAATCATACAAACACAAAACATCAAACATTCATTCCTCACAAATATAATTGTTAAAAATAAATGACTAATTATAAAAAAATAATTATATTAAAATAATTATATTAAAATAATTATAGTTATAATTTTTCTGAATTTTAAGGGCATTTTTATTATATTCATTATTATTTTTACTTATAATTAAAATGTATTCTTCTCTCTCCTAGTCCAAAAGACAATCAAATCAGTTATTATTAAATTTTTCGTTCCAGAAACTTTTATAATTATTGAAATATAAATATGTCACTGATCTTTTTGTCTTGAATTACTGCCTGATGTGTAAGTATAAAAGATAATTTCATGAAAATTTAAAATAAAAAAGAATTAAAATTAAAAATTATAAATTAAATAATTTAAAAAGTTAACTTTTGAAAATAATTTGAATTTTGTTCATATTGCTGTCGTTGTTAATCACCGATGACTCTTATTGGTCAACTAATCAGAGCGAGTTTCGTGAGATGATGAATTTTTTAGTGGTTGTAAAATCACTATTTTTAATGTTTCGATTTGTCAAAACGAATTTCTCTTAATTTCCAGATTTTCTTTTGTCAAAAAAATTGTTTAATCGAATTAAATTTTTGTCGAAACGAATAATTTAATCAATAATTTTTCAGTTTTAAAATCTATCGAATTTTTCCACCTTTAAAAAATTGGAATTAGTGATGTTTTTTTTGTTTTGAATGCATATTGAAACGATTAATTAGTTTGTTGAAATTTATTGTGAACGAATTTTTGAATTTTAATTTTTTTGTAAAAAGACTTAGAGTTTTAATATCTATTTAATTATATTATTTGATGAAAACTTTAAAATTTAATTTTAAAGCAAAATATCTGAATTTCTAGACAATTCTAATACATTAACAATTTTAAATTATCAATAAAATGTGACCATCACGATCCATAGCAAAGTCATTCTCTATGGAAATCTGGGACCTGTACTAAACACAAACTATTAATATGATTATTATAACATATATTGTCGATAAATAATTTACTTAAAGCTTTGTATATTAAAATCATTGAACATATTTCTATATATTATACATTCTTTCAATAAAATTACAAAAAAAACCAAACTGGTAAAATAAAAATAAATAAAATTAAATATCAATTTATTTACACATTATTTGATTTTATTAGCAATGCTTTTATTTAATAATATTATTAATAAAAAAATTTTTTTATAAAAACAACCACGTTTTTCAAGCATTACCAATGCACTAAAAAGAGGAAAATAATTTTTTTTCTAGACATGTGACAAATTTTATACCTAACCCAAAAACGTGGGGCGGATTTCTGAATTACTGCTATTTTCTCTTTACTGCTTTTTAGTAACAATCGATCATTTCTATGCCCCACGTTTTTGGTTAGGTATAAAATTTCGCACATGTCTAGAAAAAAATTATTTTCCTCCTTTTAGTGCATTGGTAATGCTTGAAAAACGTGGTTGTTTTTATAAAAAAATTTTTTATTAATAATATTATTTAACTATTTTTAGTTATCATTTAGGAATTTCTTTTTCAAAATTTTTTTTATCAAATTGTATTGTCATCGGAAGCAAGCCTGTATAAAACTTCATTCATGAAAATAAACGAAAAGAATGCTATTTAATACAGTGTATAAATTTGTAGATAATCGTAAGTGGTTTTTTTGCAAAAAATATTAGAAAAAATTATTTTTTTTATGAAATTGTATTGTCATCGGAACCAAGCCTGTATAAAAAAATTCAGCTCAATTGGATGACTGAAAGTGGTCGAAAAATCTATCGCAAGATTTACAAACAAACAGACAGACAGACAGACATACAAGAAAGTAAGTTAAGAAAAACGTGGTAAGTAAAAACAATTTTTTTGTATGAAACAGATTTCCTTTGAATATTTTGAATGTTAATTATTGAAAGATTGTAGAACTTAATGAATAAAGATTTACAAAACTACTGCTCGAAAGCGTATCAAAGTCCTTGTTTAGAACAGAAAAATAATCCTTTAAAGCAGAAAAGATTATATTCAAGAACCATACTCGATTGAATTGTGGGTTCTCAATAATCTGCGTTTTGAGGATAATAATAGTGATTCCCAAAACTGCTACTTGTAATGTGAATCGAAACATTTTTGTAGAATAAATAATTTTTAATTTTATTGAATCTATTTGAATTTACTGATGTTTAATACAATGTTTAAATTTTAAAACGGGGTTTAAGTATTTTATATTATGATTTTATCAAATTACCTTTCTCAAGCCTTAATATTAAGTATTATCTATTTATTGCTCATTAAATTGAAATAAATATGAAGTAAAACGGTCTCTTTGCTGCTGACAAATATATACAAATATTCGAAATAAGAGGGAATTTATTGGTTGAAATTTTATTTCAATACCGATAACATTAGTTTGGGAGGCAGATTATTCTTCTGTAACTGCAAACAGCTACTTTGTAACTGGAGGCTCATCTTTCTATATCTGATTTACTGGGCCTACAGCCACATGCAACTTTAAGACAATCAAGAAAGTATTTCCCTAAACTTTCCCAAATATGCCTTTTCGAGTTTTAATTTGACTTTTTCATATTGGCATATATGAACCTTGGTTCTGTGTGTGTTCTTTTCAAGCTCTTAATTGTTTTTAGGGGCCTTAGTATTTCAATCCTCTTTAGCCATACGATTTATAGTCTCTATAGTCTCTCTCAGACAACGTATACTTTCGGCCAGATCTGTGTTTCACTTATCACATTATTTCTGTTCTTTCACAACCAGTCATTGCTTTTGGAATTTTATTTTTAATTTAATTTTATTCATTACGAAATTTTAATCATACAAAATAATATATAATAATTTATCTATTAATAATTAATTTTTTAAACATAACCAAAATCAATAATAGAAATAAATCGTATTAAATGACTAAGAATCTCAAATATAATTTTCAAAGATTTAGAACGACGAAAGTCTAACATAAAAATATAAAATAATAAATGTACTAGTTTTTACCATCTTGCCAGGTTTTTATATACTCGCCGTGTTGTTCTCTGTTCTGGCGGAATTTCGCTATCGATTTTAAAATATTTTTCCTTGTCTCTAGAGCAGTGGTTTCCCTACCTTTTGTACCGGTGCCTCCCTTTTTTAAAAAAATTGGTGCGCCCCCCTATAAAAAACAAATTGTTGATTCATTTTTGTGACACCTATTCGATTTTTTTGGTTTGTATTCGAAAATGATATTTTGGAAACAGCTGCATGCCCCCCTTGCAACAGTCTCGCGACCCAGAGGTTGGAAACCACGGCTCTAGAGCTTTGGAATTTTGAACACAGCTCAGAACTACATGGCAATACAATATTTAAGGATATAGAATATTATTGGTTTTTGTTTCCAAGGTTTTTTACAAACCAACCTATCTTTCATTTGTGAGAAAATAATTCTTTTTTTAAAAAAAATTATATTATTTAATTATTATTTAGAGGTTTGTTTACATTTAGTATTTTCGAAAAATTTATTATGGTTAAAATAATTTTGAATAATTTTACTGATTATTAAAGACTTTAATAAATTGAAATATTAAAATAAGTGAAAATAAAAATTGAAAGAGATTAGTGAAAAGAAAGAAGTTTGAATTTATGTTTGAGCTGAAGAAATAGAGAAAGAAAAGAAAAATAATAAAGTAATCAGTAAACGATAAAAACGTGGTAATATATAAATCTATTTTTATACTTGCGATTATTAAGTCAAATATTTTTTTTATAACAAAATTATCCAGTTTCTATAAGAATATTAAAAGAAATAGTGTTAATATTTTGTAAAACTATTAAAAAAAGTTTATATATAAAAAATATTGTTTTAGCAAAACGTTTCTGCAATTTTGTCAATCTTAACAATAATATTAAGACAGATTGAAAGGTCTTATAAAGGTTGTGTCCTGCAAAAAGTCTTCCTAATATAACTAAATATTGCATGTATTAAACATAAAAAATAAGAAAGATGGTAAAAGAAAATATAATGAAAATGGGAAAATAAATAAATCGAAATTAATCATTTTATTAAAAATATTGTTTTAAATATTCCGTACAATAAAACATGAAAACTTACATGGAAAACCGAACGTTAAGAGAGGACGTCAATTGAAAATCCCCAAAAATCTTTCCTCACCACAGATTATTTATGTTGGAATTGCGACACATTGTATATCCAAATATTCTTTATTAAGTAATTATTTGTTTAAATTGACAAAAATTCTTATATTAATAACAAAGATAAGTAAAGATATATACATATATATTAATATTTGGGAGAATTATAAAAATGTTTTTTGTTGTTTAAATTCGTCGAGTAATCTGGTTCGTTAGACGAGAAGCAATCAATCGTTGAAAATTTTCCGTTTTTTTTTCAATTCATTCAAACAAACCTGACTGCATACAAACACCAATTTATGGGGCATGTAAATATGCTATGATTTGTCAATTATTTCCTTCAATGTTTTTATTGTGATGTTATTTTTATCGTTAAATCCTCAATAATAATATAATCGGTAAGGGGGGTATTATCAGATGAAGCTCCTAAAAGATCTTTTCTCGGTTATCCTTCATTTGGTAAATTTTGAATTTATAATTATTTATAGAAAAATTTTCATTTTAAAAAGCAGATAAAAAGAAGTCTTTCGAGAATTAGATTTTATTTATTTATAATTAAAAACTAATACTTATATTAAGAAATCGTTGTGATAAAACTCATGACGAGATCAATTTTTGTAATTATTAAAATATTCTTTTAATATGAGTCTGTCTCAAAAAAGTTTTACGTACCATGATATTTATTAACACTGCTAATAATTGAGTAAAACATTTATTTATTTATTTTTAACTTTTGAAAACGAGGAAGAAATATTAAATTTATTATAATGACGTTGAGTTCAAACCTCTTAAAAAATAACAAACCATCTAAATCAGGGGCGGGTAAATCACGGTCCGCGACAACGTCGGATAAAGCCCGTTTAGAAGACTGATAAAATTTTAGAAGATTTATCTTTAGTAAGTTGTCTATATTTATTGTTTGTCCCATCCTGTGTACTAGAGCCGTAGTGAGGGCGGTGCGAGCGGTGCGGCCGCACCGGGTGCATGGGCGCTAAAATCTGAAGGGGCGCCAAATCGCAAAATGACCAATTTTAATTTTGTTTGTTTTTATTATATATTAAAGTTGAAAAGTTATAAAATCAAAATTTTGTTAGTTTTTGGTTATTATTTTATGCGCAATATGGCAACAACAATTTAAGTGATTTTGTATTATTTATTAATTATCTATAATCTATTTGGCAATCTATTTGGCTAATCTATAATTTCATTGCAAGGCTTAAGCATCAATGCTACGTCATAGAGCATGTAAATACGAACGTCCAAAGTCAATTTAATTCTTTTAAGGCATAATTTGTAGTTGTGAAACTTTTTCGCGCTGGGGCGCCAGATTTGTCCTTACTACGGCTCTGCTGTGTACAGTGATAGATAATAACATTGCAATCGAATAAAATGCTGAAAAATCAATTTCTCGAAAAATAAATAATTGACTTTTATGCATCGTTACACCCAGATGTGTTTAAAAATTTAATAGTAACTGCACAAAAATATTTGACCTGTTTTAGTTTGACGTACGTTTGTGAAGCTATATTTTCTTTAATGAAAAATTCTAAGAACAGCGTACGATCGAGGGTGAGTGACGGAAATTAAGAAGCGGTGTTAAGAATAGCTAGCAGTGGATTAAATCCAAATTTTAATGGGATATTAAAAAAATACCTTTCCAAGTTCAATTATTTGCATTAGTGACTAAAGTAGATATATGTATTTTTTTATTATTTATTTTTTATGATATTTGTTATGAATTTCAAATTATGTAAACAAAAATATTAAGTAAATCTTCTTTTATTTTATTAATAAACGGTTTTTAAGGAAACAAACATATTTCCATTAATGACCGTTTTTTGTGATTGGGATCTTTTTTGCAATGTTTCTCCGGTTTGTAAAGTTCATTCGGCCGACTAATAAAAATATTTGCCAACCCTAGATCTAAATAAAGAATCAAATTAAGTCAAGAAGTCTTCCTTTCGACTAACGGTCGCCTGTAATACACAGTCAGTGCCGGATTAACCAGATTTGACGCCCATAGGCAGTCAAACTTTATGGACATTGGGGCCTCAATGAGATAACTAGACTAATATTGCAATTTGCAAATTTAATCTTCGAGTACTTTCTTAGTGTCTGTAAGTAGTTTAGCATATTTTTCATGTCACTGTCAGTAGCGCAGCCGCTAGTAACGTAAATGTGGGTATGATGCAATCAGACACCGACGCCGTGGGATTCTGAACGGCGAAATTTTTCGAGTCTCACGATTTGCCTGATTCCTAGGTAGTAGTCTGCTTTGCCTAATTGGTAATCAGACACTATACTAATATACTTTAATATTGGGGGAAATATTTACAAAATTACATAAACTAAGGAATGAAAATTAATTATAATTTTAGATTACCTTAAAAAAATAATTACCAAAATCTTATTTTTTGCTAAAATAACAATTGTTTATACTGTGCAAGACATTTGTTTCATAGAACTGAAAATTTTCAAATAAAACTGACGATCCAACAAACTTCATTTACAAATTTTAAAGTAGAGACAAAGGTTGACCCTATCCTTGACCAGGTAATTATAAATTACTAATAAATAAATCTCTAAATTTAATGATTGTGTTATGTTTTTATAGCACAGTTTTCTTTAAGTTGAATGTTCTTTATTTAAAAAATTTCTAAAGTCATTGTCCTTACATATATGTGATTTTTTAAGTCCTTCAAAATAATCGTCGACAGCCATCTTTACTTTTTCTTCCGTGTGATATTTTAGCCGCAAGAATTCCGTTCATTTTATTTAATTTTCCAACTTTTACCCGTACTGTACGTAGATGAGTACAGTTTTGATAGAAAATAATCTTTAAATTTATTTAGTTTTTCCAAGACTAAAAATTAAGGTTTCTTTAAAACGGCGTATAACTATTATTATTTGAAAGAACTATATCAAATTTTCATTTTCTTTTTTTTCCTAACGTTTCCAGTGTTGCACTACCAATTTGGAGTTGCTTCGCACTCATGGTGATCGCTTCATCAACAACATCGTTACACAAGATGAAACCCCGGTGAGCTTGTATGTGCCCTAGAGCAAGTGTCAATCTTCTGAGTGGTGCTTCCCCTTGAAAGTGCTCCCCGAAAACTTCGAAGCGGCACCTCGTACAAGCGAACCGCAATGCTGAGTGTGTTCTGGGATTCCCATGGCATTATTAAAATTGATTTCCTTATGAAAGGACTGACAATGAATAGTGATTATTATGTTGAATTACTTCGCGATGTGAGAAAGTGAAAGCCCTGACCTAGCCCCAAGGGATTTTGCGTTGTTTAAACACCTAAAGAAACATTTGAAAGGTGTCCATTTTCATTCAGTTGATGTCCTCAAGGAGAAAGTCCTTGATATTCTCAATTCTTTGCCTCCCAATTTTTACAAAAATGGGTTCTCTGAGCTTGTTGCTCGCTGGCGCAAGTGTGTTAATGTACACGGCTCATACATTGAGAAATGATTCATTCTGATGTCATGTACTGATTTTGAATAAATAAAGTTGATTGGACTTTGCTTTCTGGTCAAATCTAATGACTTATGGATCGCACCACGTACACTCGTCAAAAGGTTCACATCATACGGGCTTAAAAATACACAGAATACCACAGAGGATTTGGTGGTAATTATATTAATCTGGGTAGAATTCATCCGGATATTGAGGTTAGTTTTCTCTTTTTTATGACAGGAAACGGGTTTATTATTTTTGGAGTCACACCAACTCGTTGGTAAATGTCCGTTGACAGAATAGTGGCAGTCAATGTACTAGTCGGTTCGATCGTCGTGCAAGTGATGACTTATTGAGGAATTGTCCAGCGGATTAGTCGAGTTTGCCAGTGAGTCGACCGTTCGTCTGATAGCGGAATCGCTAACCGGATTTCTCGGGCACGATATCTTCAGCAACGCTGACTGTTCTTGGACTCCGACCCTTGATGCAATGATTTACTTCTAAATTGAACAGCAATTTTGCAAATAAATCATAACCAGAAACCTGATTTATCCCGGCTGATATTTTCCTTGGTGTGGAATTTGCATTCGGTGATCGCCTATTCTATCGTTTGGTAGAATAATCGGTTAAACCTTTCGTACGTAAAACGATGATTCACAATAGTATTTTCATAAGATGCGCACAAAATATAAATAGTTGAACAAGCATTTTTTTACCATTTTGTCGGCTAGGAAATATCACTACGGAAAAATCATTTGTTTCATTTAAACAAAATATTAGTCTTTGTTTTGGTTAATTTCGACAATTGTCTTTTTTTGCGTTATGTGGTATGAAATTTTGTTATAGTTTAGTTTTTTAAATATGATTTTCACATTTGGTTTTCTGTTGAAATTTTTAGGAATTTGTAGGACTCAAAAAACATTAAATAACAGGCATCGACATGGTAGAACGAGGACTGAGTCTCAGTGACCCATCGGAATTATTATTATTTATTATTATTTAAGGTGAGGTTAAGGTTATTATAAATTAAAATACCATGTAGTTTCATTAAGTAATTTTTTTTTAATTTACTTTACGTAAATTATTGATTTAAATTAAACATTCATAAATACAACTAATAATATTTATTAATTAATATTAAGGCGATTGTTTGCTAACTAATAAGAATAGTACTGTTAGAAAACGTAGAATAATAATAATTAATTAATTAACGAAGTCTCTTTTATGTGTGATTAACAGAATGTCACGCTCTTCCAATTTATCTAAAAAATATAAAATTTAAATCATTTTAGAGGATTCACAAAGTGTGTTTAGTGTTTTAAAAGGAATATTAGACTGTTAAATTTATTCTTCGCACTTTTTCATTCTTACTTATGATTAATAAATAATTAAATATACAGGCTTGGCCATAAGTCGCTTTACCCAGTTTTAATAATAATAATAATAATAATAAACACAAAATTCTAAATAAACAAAAACCAGATAAAATTGTTTGTTTTAATAATTATTTATTTAAAAAATTTTAAAATTATTTCATTTTGTTCATTGTTGTTGGCAATATTGGCATGGCACGACAATTAACACTTCAGCAACGAATTTTTATAGTAAAGTAGTGGATAAAGCATGATAGAAATTCAAGAGCTGTAGCTCCAGCATTTGCAAAAGAGTATCCTAATGACGCTCTTCCATCACGACAATCAATGAATGTTTTGGCTAAAAAGTTTCACGAGACCGGCTCTGTAACCGACAAGAAAAGAAGTGGGCGTCCTAACAATATGAATACCGATGAAAATAAAGAAAATGTTAGAACTTTCTATCAGAATGCGTCATCAACATCTGCAGTCCGTGCAAGTTTGCAGTTGCATATACCACACGCAAGTTTACGTAGAATAATGAAGGACATTGGAGTTGAAAGTTTGGCGACCTCATTTGCTCCATCAAATGAATGATGACGATTATGACAGGCGCATAGAATTTTGCGAATGGTTACAGCAACAACTCCATGATAACATTGACATCAGGGACAGAATAATTTGGACCGACGAAGCTTCATTTAAGTTCAATGGTCACGTTAATTTGCATAATGCTGTGTACTATTCCACTGATAATTCTCATCTGGTATGGGAGACGAACAATCTTTCTCCAGGAATTTGTGTGTGGGGAGGAATACGTTCAACTGGTGTTCTGGGTCCATACTTCTTTGATGGAACGGTCAATTCTCAGCTATATCTCGACATGCTGCGTGATTTTGCCGTACCTCAGCTTGACACAGATAACGACGTTTGGATGCAAGACGGTGCTCCCCCTCATTATAATAGAAATGTAAGCGACTTTTTGGATAACACTTTTGAGATGTCGATCGGCAGGAGAGGAACCACTGAATGGCCTCCGCGATCACCGGACCTGACACCTTGTGATTATTCAATGTGGGGTATCCTGAAAGAACGCGTTTACTCACAAAATGTTCTAACCATATCCGAGTTGAAGAAAAGAATTGCTACAGAATTTGCAACCTTGAACAACGATATAGACTTGTACCGACGAATCTGTCACTCTGTTCAGAGAAAATCCAGTTGTGTATTAAATCTGAAGGACAACACTTTGAAGATAAGATTTAATTGTTTTTAAGTTTTTGTTTTGAAATTATTATTGTACGCTGATTAAATAAAAGTTGTATCATTTAGAATTTTGTGTTTATTATTATTAAAACTGGGTAAAGTGACTTATGGCCACCCCTGTATTTTGTAAATAGATTTAAATTACATTATTTAGTATCTAAATCTTACCAAACTAACAGGTTACTTTACATTTAAAATGACATTATGATACCATAAACACAATAAGACTATTGCTACCATTTGTACAGAAATTTTAATCAAAACCATATAATATACGATTATTATTATGATATTATTATGATATTATTATGATATTATTATGATTATTATTAAAAAATACGATTATTATTATTATAAAGAAAAGATAAAATCAATTATTATTTATTATTATTATCATTAATATGAAAATTCTTTTAAAAAAACAATAATTTTTGTAAATATATTTTTGGTGCTGAGATTTAACCTCTTGATATCGAGCCTAATATATAATAATAATTATTATTATTATTATACTAATATTTATTTGGTTTTTTTGAACTAAAATATTTATAAATAAAAATATTATAAATATGAATATTTTATAAATTTTAATTTACTGTTATCCTTTCATAATTACTCAAACTACTATTTTAAAAATTTATAGTTTACGACTCCACATTTTACAATTCAACAATTTCTACGATTTATAATTTTTCTTATTATTTATTTACATATTTTCAAATATTTCCCAGATTTACAATTTTAACGATTTTCGAATTTCTTAATTTTACAATTTTTTAATTTAATAATTTTACACTATCTATAATTTTAAAATTTCTTTATTTCCCATATATAAATATATACTGTGAGGATTGTTAACAAACTCATAAATGTTTAGAATTTTTAAAAATTTAAACTGAAAAATATTTTAAATATAATGTATAAAAATTTTATAATAATTTATACATTTCAAGAAGTTACCAATATTTAAAATTTAGATTTAATCACATATATAAATAATCGTATACGAAACTAATTATAATTATAATTGTTTGATTATTACTAAATATATACACCAAAGTTGAATAATGTTCTTTTTCAAAATACTAATATTGATGAAAAGATAAAAAACAACAAAGAAAATTTTTTTATTTACCGATTGTTTTGATTTTTTTAACATGTATATTATTTTTTAACATAGATGTTTTTTTATTTACTGAGTGATTGATTATTATACTTAGAATTATTATTTTTACTTAGAGATTATTTTTTTACTTAGAAAATATTAATTTACTTATATAATAATTATAATACATATGATTCGTTTATTTTACTTAGCGTTTTATTAATAATACTTCGCTTTTTAATAAAAAAAATACATAGCGCTTAAATCACTGCCATTGTTAATTGTAATAGAAATAAAGTTTTTCGTTCTTATGAATTCAATTATTGATCATGAACCTAACATATACATTGACATTTTTACAAATGTTGTCATTTTTATAATTTACTAATTTAAAATTTTTTATTTTCAAAATTTATCTGAGCCACCTTCTTACAATTATAATTATTATTATTATTATTATTATTATTATTATTATTATTATTATTATTATTATAATTATTATTATTATTATTGTTATTATTATATTAATGTATTTATTAAGTACTTCATTCACGTCTCCTTGTTGACAATCCTATTTCATTAATTGTGATTCTCGTTTCACCGAGTTGTTAGTTTTTTTTATTAAATTATAATGTAAAAATACATTAATACATTTAATATAATATTATATATAAAGCAATTTTTGTATATTATTGATAGATGTGTTTCAATCGACATTGATTCTAATATGTCATAAATATTTTTTCAAAATAAATAATTTATATCAAATGAAATAAAAAAAAGATCTTTCATTAAATTTGAACAGTTGCGAATATTAAATTATAATAAATTTTTCTTTGAAAGGCCGCCAAAAATTATTTATTAACAAAAAAAGACTAAAAATAATCAGCTGAAGGAGTTAAAAAGGAATAAAAATATAATTATAATAAGTTTCGATATGGGGAATCACTTCGATAATAGCATCTCAATTTCGAGGAAGGATGAAAATAATCTGAACAAAATATTGAGTAAAAACCTCATCAATGAGATTTTATCAAAATTATTCAGTCTCAGGAAGTATAATCCGTTAAGTTAAATTAAATTAAGTTAAGTTAAGTTAAATTAAATGTCCAGAGCTGGTTATTGTCAGTGAATTAGAATCCAGAATAAAGTAACCGAAATTCTCAACTTTTTATTCAGCCTTCTGATTTCTAATCCATTTGGAATCTACAATAGTTTTTATTTTAAAGACTTCATTCTTAATCGAATTCCAAGGATGAATAAAGAATGTATTCTTTCTCATGATATTAAAACTTTACTTACGAATGCGTCTAATGGGGAAACGTTCAAAGGGCTGAAAAATGTGGGAAATAAAAGCAATCTTTGAGGACGATTGTCAGTAAATTTTAGAAAATAGTTTAAAAACTTTTGAAAAAATAGTTGAATTAAAAGTAGAATTTTAAATTTAAAAGAATCATGTTAAACATTGTAAAATTTCTGAAGTTTATTAAAAGAAAATGAAATTATTTAATCATTGGAAATTAAAAAAAAAGTAAAATGAACAATTAGTACTTTATTTATTTTTTATTATACCGTTTTGAGATTTATGAAACAAATAATTTCTCAAAATTAAAAATATAAGTGAATTTAATTTCAATTAAATTTTTTAAATAGAACATTAATACATTTTTTGGATTAATAAAATCTTGAAACTTGATGTCGACTTTTAGTAACGATAATGTGGGAGATGCTCAAAACACATCTAACAACGATGAATATAAGCATTCATTGCATCGTCCGTTTTCACCGTTCTTCTTTTTACCAAAATGAATGACAAGTCCAGTTGTTCCACTTCGATGAAGTAAATGGTACAAGTTAATAGATTTATGTTAGAATTGAAGTATTTGATTTCGACCAAGAGTTTATCGCGGCCAAATGCGCACTATAGAAATGCGACACTAACAAATATCTACAATACATTTTTTAAATGAGGTTGAAAAAAAAACCGGGGTTGTAAAGCTCGAAAAACCAATGACGAAAAGTTATATATTTTATCCATAGTGTAGTGCCCTATTATTATATTTATTAATGTTATTCATTTAATATATATTATTATCTATTATAATTATAATTTTATAATTTAAGAATTACCTGGATTCTACTATTATGTTGACAAGTCAACCCAAAAGACAAAAAAGAAAGGATCATTCGATCCATCCCTATACAATTCCAAGATTTTCTCCAACTGTTCTAACGAAGCTCACAGTCTAAATAGCCAGACTCCACAGTTGAAGAATATTTTCAACAGCCAAATCTTTCTACTATTAATTCATATTTTGTATAAACTCGACAAGCGAATGGGAAGATATACCGTTAGTAAACCTAATTATTTATCACCGCTAGGCCTATTTTTGTTTCTGTTGTGATTGATCTAACCGTAATATTCTTTATAATCCTTCCGTTGATATATTATTTCTATTATAGTTTTGTAATACTAAAGTTTAGTTTATATATTTATGTACATTATTTTGTTAAGAGAGCTCACTGAAACATTATTTAGCTTTTTACATATAGAAACGAATTATTGGAAATATTTACGCAAAAAATATAAAAAGTGTTAATTTATTATTAATTAAGTACAGTAGTTCGTCGAATTTATTGTGAATTCCCAGTGTAAAGAAAAATACAAATGAAGGGATAGAAATACAAATGGGGACCTGTTACATTGGTAACCTGTGTTAAGCCAGTCGGATATACCTCCACGCGGTGTCCATGGGAAACTAGAGCTATCTTCTTTAGGCTAAAGTGCCCGAAGCCAGCCTTGTTGGGGTGCTGACCAACATAGTAGGCAGGGCAAGAGCTCGCAATCCACCTCCGTAAAAGGCATGCTATTTTGAGCGGGATTATGGAAACACGTAATGGCGGGGNATCAGTTGAGAGTAACCGAGTTTGCCTACAAAATGAAACAACCGACTCAATTCCTGAAAAGTTCTATGAGCTATTAGCCCGGGTAAGTGCCGCACGACCAATCGTGGGCCGCAACTGGAGGGAGGAGGCCTAAAAATGAAAGGCATAAAATTACAAAAAAATAAAATTTAACCCAAACATGTGAAAATCACATGTCAAATTCTACAGATAAAAGTTAATTAAATTCATTTCACATTAAAGGCAAAAGGAAACTGTAATCTCTTTCGAAAACCATCAGAAGAAACAATAATATGGTCTTCAGAATAATTTATTACACTGATTTTTTAAAAATAATTATTTAATTAAAAAAGATTAAACATAATTTTCAATGGAAACAACAATTAAAATTGCATTATGATAAAACAATGTCAATCAGTTCTGCGTTAAACGCATTCAATCAACGTATCGCTACAACGCAATTCTCATTATCTATTTATTGAATATTTCAATAAAAATAGAAAACAATTTCTAAAAATATACTTATATAAAGCCACAAAACTCATCAGATTTTATTATTAGTAGAACAATGATAATTCTTTCAATCGTTTTCTCGATTTGTATTTCCTTCAGTTGCGGATTCTTACATTCCACAGACGAAATCATTAACGAAATTAGAAAGATGAATTCTTCTCATTCAATATCAAATTTAGATTTTCTTCAATCATTAACGAAATCGTGTAGAAATATCGAAATTATCGAGAGAGAGAACAGCGAGATGTTCACTCATTG
The DNA here is from genome assembly GCA_001938485.1 of Girardia tigrina. Classification (NCBI taxonomy): domain Eukaryota; kingdom Metazoa; phylum Platyhelminthes; order Tricladida; family Dugesiidae; genus Girardia; species Girardia tigrina. The sequence goes on from MQRK01178985.1 coordinate 17,039, forward strand.
TCCAGTCGTCAATGTATGGAACATCAATCCTTGTCGACGGCCTCCAGTCTTTTTGGAGATCAAATGTTCTTTCAAGAACCATATACACTTTCTCAATTGTCGAAATCAGTTTGTTGTCAGACTTTCGCGGATACTCAAAGAAACATCAACGAATTCTGAGTATCAATATGGAGACTCGATAGAAAGACTCAGTGTCGGTTGTGTGTATAAAAGAATAAATGTAGCAATATGAATTGGTGTTTTGATTCTTTTTAAAAAATTGAATGGAAGATATAATTTACTTTTTGTAAATTAAAATAATTTATGATTTCAGTCATTAATAATTAGACCTTTATTTGAACAAAATTATCTTTCTTTACAATATAAACTCATTTATATAAATTATTTAAAAATGATGTATAAAATATAAATGTATTTTTATATGTTATGAATCCGGTTGATGACGGTATATAGTGTCATCAATCTGGTCTGGATTTATTTATGTACCATTCTATTTACCATTACCATAGATTTTGTATTGAAACACAATAGTTACTTTTAATATCACTTCTGATTATTAATAGATATAAAATAATATTTATATTGGATTGGCCAAAAAGTCATTGAGTTTTTTACTAAAATATTTATTATCAAAAAATGACATGGATGCACAAATATTTTTACACTGTCCATTATTTTCAATCACTTTCTTCCACCTTTCCGGTAGCTTCATTATTAATGATGCATAAAAAACCTTAGCCTTTGTCAGCAAAAAAGCCGTCTAGGAACGATTTGATGTCATCATCACTGGCGAATGTTTTTCTGTTTAAGGAATTCTGCAGTGAAATAAGTGAAAATCCGATGGGGCCAAGTCTGGAGCATACCGTGGGTATGGCAAAACCTCCCAACCCAGTGATAAAAGTATCTGGCAAGTGGTCAAACTTGTATGCGGTCTTGCGTTATCATGCTGAATTACAACTCATTTTCGATTTGCCAATTCAGGACGTTCCTGTTGAATTGAATGAGCCAATTTCTCCAGCTGACGACAATATCTGTCTGAATTGATGGTTTCATTCCTCGGAAGGAGTTCAAAAAACACAATTCCTTTAATATTCCACCAGACAGAAAGCATTACCTTCTTTTGGTGAATTTCTGCTTTTGGGATCGTTTTGGCAGGCTCACCACGTTTGTCCATGATCGTCGGCGTTCCACATTGTTGTAAACAATCCATTTTTCGTCACCCTTAATCAAGCGCTTCAAAAATGGATCACTTTGTTCTCGCTTCAAAAGGGAATCGCAAATGTCTATACGTTTCACCAAATGAATTTCTTTCAGTTCATGTGGTAACCACATATCNAGTTTACTGACGAATTCAAGTTTCTTTAAATGACTTCCAACACTTGATTTTGATATTTCCAGAGTCTCTGCAACTTCTCTTGTCGTCATATGTGGATTAGATTTGATCAGTGCTGTTATTTCGTCGCCATAAACTTCAACTGGTCGACCGGAGAGTGGTGCATCTTTCAGATGAAATTTTTCAGAACGAAATTTAGAAAACCAGTACTGACACTGTCGAAGTTTTAAGGAGTCACTACCATATACAAAACATATATTCTTATGAGCTTGCACAGCGGTTTTCCCTTAGCGAAAATAATGCAACAAAACATGATGAATATGCTCATTTTGATTTTCCATTTCGAATTGACGGTAAAGTAGTAAATTAAAACAAAATCAATTAATATTTTGTATAAATATAATCTGAAAATTAAGGTTTCGGAATATATAATTGAATTTAAATTTTATCACATCGTTTTATATTTTCAAGTTTTTTATTAGGACGTACTCAAAAACCCAATGACTTTTTGGCCAACCCAATAGTAATTGATTCTAATTTATATATACCTAGGTTAGCTGATATGTTCATATAATCCTTTGTGTCATATAGAAACTTTATATCTATCAAATATAAAGTGTTTTGTCCTGATATTAAAATATGGAAATATACCTGTTTAAATGATGACATATAGACACACTCATCATATATGTATATCGTACAATCCAGAATCTGAATGATCTGCTCCGCCACAAAGTAGAAGACCGCGTCGTGTCTGTATTTCTTAAACTATCCATTTTAATTATAATTTGTCAATGTATATGAAAGAGTTTCCTTATTTTTATACATTTACGGCAGTGTCCCTGGTTTCTTTTACATTAAGATTGGTAGTTACTGGATACCGTGTAGATCAAGATTCAGTGGTAACAAGTCTACTGCCTATAGTTAAGCCGACTTTCATAGATAGTGCCAAGGAAGATTATTGTTGCAATTAAACTTCTCGTAATTTTAATGTTTTTGACCATTTGCTTGATTGACTTTTCAATTAAGATTCTCGACGTCCTAGAAACACGGGTTCTTAAACTTGAGTGAGCAACAGGTTCTTACTCGTATTGTCTCTGGTGTTAAATGTCTCACTTTTGGTAAGTTTTTTCTCCAACATCAAACTCTGGTGTAGGTGAAGATATATTACGTTTTCATTTTGAACAAGACTCACATTTTAATATGGTACAATCTAAAAATCTTGTGGATGACGAACTTTATTTACTTCTACAAATTCTTAATATTTCCAGATTGCGTTCTTTTATTAAGCTACGCAATGGCTAATTATATATATAATAGATTGTATCACCAGAATATTTTACCACGGGAACCGTATTGAAACCTCATCGGTTGTCACACTGCCACCGCAGTTGATCATTAGAAAACAGTGTGACAACGACCGAATCACATATTCAGTAAGAATAGACTTCGAGAAAGAGATATCTTTATTCGAATTAAAGAATTCTCACAATTTTTCACCTCTATATAGTAAAAGGGACTTAAGGGTCATTGCATTTAATATTTCTTTCTAAGAATAAAGTCCATGTATAGTAATAAATATTGATTCCACAAAATGTTTGGTAATTTTTTTGTTAATTAATTTTGACCGGTTTACAATGGAAACTCATACAATATCAGTTTTTTTAGTCAGGTAATAATGTCTGAGCGGTTTTGTCCTGTTACCATAATAATTAAAGTAAAACCATTCTTATCATTAAATTTTACCACGGACCACTTCATATCAGCTAACCTATGTATATACTTAGGCTGTCCCAAAAGTCCTCAGATGGCCTTTAAAAACACACTAATATTTTACCAAATTTGGACTGAATATTATTCAGACTGTCATAAATACTGTGTCAAAATTTCAAAACATAAAATTTGAAACTTACCAAAAAAATAATATTATTAACCAACAAAAAAAATAGATGCAGCGAATTTAAAAATTTCTTAAGCAACAACATATTCACCATTGTTGTCAATAACCAACTGACAATAGTTTAAAAGTTTATCTAGTTGATTTTTAATGTTTCTGTTGATAAAGAATTAAAAAAGAATTTACAAGCTTCTTCAATTTCTTCATGTGATTTGAAAACATGATTTTTAAAACTTTTCTTCATTTTTGAAAACAAGAATCTGTCAAACAAATTAAAATCTGGACTATAGGGCGATTGATATTTTTTTTCAATTTTTCTTCGTTCAAAAAAAAGAGTTGTTTCTTTGCTAGAATGAAGTCTTGCATTATCATGCCACCACTTAAGTTCCTTTACCTTTATGCTGTTAGATCTAAGTTTCCGCTATTTTTCACCGGTGTCATGAACAAAGTTCACATACGCCTCGGAATCAATCTTGGTACCATATGGCAGTGCTTTTACATTAAAACGTTTGTTGCAGGTAAAGGTTACGAAAACAAGAGACTTTTTATCAGTCATTGGCGATGGCTTTATCACTTTTGGTGGAACAGCATTAGAAGAAATCCAAACTTTATGATCTTCTTTCTTTCCTCTACCTTGGAAAAAGACCCATGTCTCATCCTCGATGGCTATGTTGGAATATGCTTCATCACCAATTGGTGAAATTACATGGCGTATATGCTTTGCAATGTTAATGAGTTGTTGTTTATTAGCATCAGAAAGTTCGTGAGGGACCCAAACAGAACAAACTTTTTTGTAATGAAGTTTTTCACGCAAAATTTTGTGGACTGTATTTTTGCCTAAAGAAAGTTCATTTTCAATATAAGGCAAAGATGCATTTGGAGCTTCATCAATCACTTCTTTGACTGCTTTAATCTTTTCATCGTCTATTAATGACGGCCTGTCACTTCTTGATGAATCGTCGAAGGACGTTCGCTTTTCTTTTTTAAAATCAATCAACCATTGTTGAATAGTTTTCAGTGCTGGATGATTTGTGTATTCCCATGCCTGCTGAAGTTGCTGATGAATTTCTGAAGCAGAGAATCCTCTTTTACATTGAGTTAAAACAAAAAAACGTTGGCAACATTTATTTGGTTCCATTGTTAAAAACCGCTTGATTTGAATTCGCTGCACTTTTAAAATTTCAATACTTTAATAAAACAAAATTTTACTTTTTTTTAATTTTATACTTTGAAATTTTAATACAGTATTTATGACAGTCTGAATAATATTCAGTCCAAATTTGGTTATATTTGGTAAAATATTAGTGTGTTTTTAAAGGCCACCTGAGGACTTTTGGGACAGCCTAAGTATAAATTAGAATCAATTACTATAAATATTATTTTATATCTATTAATAATCAGATGTGATATTTAAAGTAACTATTGTGTTTCAATACAAAATCTATGGTAATGGTAAATAGAATGGTACATAAATAAATCCAGACCAGATTGATGACACTATATACCGTCATCAACCGGATTCATAACATATAAAAATACATTTATATTTTATACATCATTTTTAAATAATTTATATAAATGAGTTTATATTGTAAAGAAAGATAATTTTGTTCAAATAAAGGTCTAATTATTAATGACTGAAATCATAAATTATTTTAATTTACAAAAAGTAAATTATATCTTCCATTCAATTTTTTAAAAAGAATCAAAACACCAATTCATATTGCTACATTTATTCTTTTATACACACAACCGACACTGAGTCTTTCTATCGAGTCTCCATATTGATACTCAGAATTCGTTGATGTTTCTTTGAGTATCCGCGAAAGTCTGACAACAAACTGATTTCGACAATTGAGAAAGTGTATATGGTTCTTGAAAGAACATTTGATCTCCAAAAAGACTGGAGGCCGTCGACAAGGATTGATGTTCCATACATTGACGACTGGACAATGAGTGAACATCTCGCTGTTCTCTCTCTCGATAATTTCGATATTTCTACACGATTTCGTTAATGATTGAAGAAAATCTAAATTTGATATTGAATGAGAAGAATTCATCTTTCTAATTTCGTTAATGATTTCGTCTGTGGAATGTAAGAATCCGCAACTGGAGGAAATAAAAATCGAGAAAACGATTGAAAGAATTATCATTGTTCTACTAATAATAAAATCTAATGAGTTTTGTGGCTTTATATAAGTATATTTTTAGAAATTGTTTTCTATTTTTATTGAAATATTCAATAAATAGATAATGAGAATTGCGTTGTAGCGATACGTTGAGTGAATGCGTTTAACGCAGAACTGATTGACATTGTTTTATCATAATGCAATTTTAATTGTTGTTTCCATTGAAAATGATGTTTAATAGTTTGATAAATATATGAACTAAAGAAAATTATTTTTATTTTTTATATTTGAATAATAAAAGCTTTTAATAATACATTATAATAATTATATTATCTCTCAAAACAAGAAATTGTATATAACGTTAAATAAAAGAAAGAAATCTTAAAGAAACGACCGCAAATATTAATATATAAATAATATTATTAAATGGCTCACAATTAAGTGATCATAAATAATAATAAATGAGCATTAATTTAATTATAAAAGGGCATTAACAAAACAATAATAAAAAAATATTTTTTGAGCATTAATTTATTTTCAGACATATTTTGATATTTTAATATACTCCGACTTCACAGTCCTGCTTATTTATTAAAAATTAATGATCAAAATGAAGTTAATTAATGACCTTATCTACTACTTAATCATTATACAATTTTATTAAATCGTCGCTTTACAAACCTCAAACAGAAGACCTGAAGAGGCCTGTGAAGGCGAAACTTGTTGTCAAAAATAAATCTTATTTAATGAATTTTATTAAAGTTATTTCAATTAAAATAATGTTTACTTATTTTTTTAACTCTCACTAAAAATGTTTAATGATCTTTAATTATAATTAATGACAGTTTAGATTTTTTAAGACTAAAAATATTAAATGCCGGTTTTTCGTCGCGGGGTTCGAACAAATCAGAAACACGATACCGTCTATTTATCAATAGTATATTTATCAATCATATTTGACAATAATAGTTCGATCTAGAAAACGGTGTCATAAAGTAACTAGTTACTAGTTTTATCCTTCTCTTAATTTATTTTTATCGTGATCTAGTTATCAACTTCTTTTTCTCTGTCTGTTATTACGTTTATAAAAATTATATTCGTTATGTACTTTTCGACTTTTTATTTAGCAAAAGTATAGAAAATTATTTTTTATTAAATTCATATTGATTTAAAGTCCTTTTCCATATCTTTACAATGATTAATGGTGAATGCTTTTGGCCATTTAAGTTTATTACAAGAACACATGTAGCTCTTGAACTATCATAGTCTGTTGAAGAAAGATAAATCAAACTAGCTCCTTTAAAATCAATATTAGTTTGAGAAGTTTTCCTAAATAGACTGATGTCTCATCCATTTGTTGGGTATTAAAATCTTTAATTTTAAATATTTACTTTTTAAAACACAAATCTTTAATCTTTAATCTGACTCAAATTAATCAGTAAGGACTTCCAACATAAATATATAAATAATGAACACAAATTCTTTTATGAAACTATTTTCAAATAACAAAAATTAACACGTCAAAAATAATAATAAAAATTCTTGATGACAGAATACAAACACAAATCAATATTTCGTGCGAGTTTACAGATTACAGTAAAAACTGTGAATCTCCAAAACGAATGATAATTTTAATTTTAATCAAAACCTTTTTCTCCCATACGGGATACTTTTGGTTTTATAATAAAAAATTATTTTAAAGAATAATAAGTAACTTTACTTGACTCCTTTTTTGTTTAGTCGTTAAAAGAAGTTTTTGGGCAAACTAAACTAAATTTGATGCTGTTTATATAGTGGTTTGCATCAGCCTTGAAAATTGATCAAATAAAACAAAGACTAAAATATTTTTAATTTTCAATTCCAAATTTTGTAAACTTTATATTATTTTGTTTGAAATTAATAATTTTACCAAACGAATTAAACCTAAAATTTATAAACGTTATGTAGATGATATTTTTCTATTGTTTGATAATAAAGAACAAGTTGAGCCTTTCTTAAATTATATGAATTCCCTACATTCAAATATAAAATTCACRGTAGAATATGAAAATAATAATGTTTTACCATTCTTAGATCTTTTGATAGAAAGAGCAAAAAACAACCATTTTGAAACTGGGATCTATAGAAAGAAAACTGATACAGGGTTATATACAACCCCTAACAGTTTTTTGTGAACCTAAATATAAAAGAAATATGATAAAAGGTTTGATCTATAGATCTTGGACACTTTCATCTACGTACGCTAAATGTAATGAAAGTATTGATAAGTTAATGAATTTACTTC
>MQRK01178985.1:25097-40035 GCA_001938485.1 Girardia tigrina
AACATTGCTTTGATATATAAACGCGAGTATATCATTGTTAATTCAGTCTGATGATGACGGTTGATCCGTCGAAATTAATCACAATAAATTCTGATGATCGTTTTTTGTTTTTTAAAAACGAATTATATTAAATTTTTTCTACATAAAATTTTGTCAAAATTGTTCATATGTATTTTTCGAAACCCTAACACATTGCTATCACAAAAGCTGTCTGATATTGTGAAAAATCAATACCGTCGACAATTTATTTTAAAAATAGAGCTCGACGATTTATTTCCATATCATCAATCCTAGACAATTATGTTGCTCTCCTTAGTGAAAGCTCATATCTTTTTAAAAGCCCTCAATCACCGTTGCTATTCTGTGAATTGATCTAAAGATTCGTCGAGCTGTTATACATTATTCAAAGCAAATTTTTGCACATCTTTTCTGTGAAAAACAAGGAAATCAGCACTTTGTTGTACCAGCCATTCAATCACAAAATCTTCTAATTCGGAAAACAGCGCATTTCTACTTTCTCCGGTTTGGCTTTGTTTACCATCGCCTTCCTGTTCTCGTTGAATTAATTTATTGTTGTACAACTCTTAAACAAAGATTGTTTTATTTGCAAAAGCAGTTAAGTTCTTGTCCCTAGAATTTTCCTAGGCCCAGATTTTATATTTGGTTACAAAGCATTTTCGATTTTTGTTGTCCATTGAAGGGTTTTAAATACAGAAAAATTGAATAGATCAAATTTTAAGGATTATTAATTTAATGCTTAGATTCTATTAACCCTTTACTGACTATTGATGCCATATGGAATCATAATATATATCAGACTTGTATAGCCATCTATGAATGAATAGGGATAACATTTTTTATTTAGATCGATAAGGAAGATCGATAAGAAGATATATTTGTTGTCAATTAAATTTTTACTCTAATTACTTTACTGCTTTCGCATATATTTTACTACATACTTTTGGTGTGTTTAAATTGATATTCTTAATTCAGCCAGGAAAGGGTTAATTATTGTTCATTTAAAATTATTTATTATAAGTCTGCTTTTTTATATGATAAGCAAACAAGTTTTTTAAAAAATTGTTTTCTATATTTATTAAAAGTTATTTTTTGGTAGGAGTTGTATAATTCTTTTCTAAAAAGATTGTAAAAATTGTACTGAAGTAGGAATTATTGTTGGAAAAAATGGTACCGAATTTCTTTTAAATAATAAAAAAAATAAGAATAATGCAAAATGAACTGTTTAAATAAGTTATAAATTTCAAAATAAAAATAAATTAATAAACTTTCTAGTTATTAAAATTTTTCAATGTTGTATTGTATCCAATATTTGATTTAATTTAATTATTATATTATCAAAAATATAAATTAAGGTTTCATAGAGACATTTTCTCAGAAAATGAATCTTCGAGCAAGTTCTAATTATATAATCAAATAAAAATTTTTCACGATATTTCGACGTCTTTTTATAAAATAAAAATAATAAATATTTCCCTACATATTTATGTATAAATTTAAATATAATTTTTACAAATTCTTTTAACAAACTGTTACCATCAAAAGATAATAATTGTTAATCTTTAGAAAAAAAAGTTAACTATGATGCTTGGATATATATGTCTGTACTTCAAGATTTTATTAACAAAGATCTACAACTAACTTATAATCTATTATAAAAAATAATTGATTCCTTTTTTTCTCTTGTGGCAACAGTGCTACCATAATTTTTCGAAAATGGTTTGCAAGTGCCTCGTAGAAGTAATTGGAATTAGATCTCTTGTGGGATCCATTAAATGAAAAGTTACAAGAAAGATCAAAATACAAGCAACATTTATGTAAGCCTGATTTTATAAAAATGTTTCTGAGATACGAATAATATTAACTAGAAGAATGAGACAAAGAAAAAAGAAACCAAGAAACAAAGGAAGACCACTAAAACAGATACCCGAAATAATAGACTACGAAAATGAGTCTACCACGTTTAATGGCCTATTTCTACTAATTCTCTGCTTTTAACTAAAAGTTTATTAAACAAAGCAATTTTTACAAATAGGTTTAGTGTATTCCGGCTTATTTTCTGAGTGGATGGAAGAAAAGCAGAAAGAAGGGAAAGAGGGAAAACTGAGAAATGCGCTTGAACTTTTCGGGAAAAGGAGAGCAATCCTCATTATTTAGAGCTCAAGACCAACCAAAAGACAAATTATCCAGCCAAAATATTTAGCTACTAGTATTACAAGTGAGATCCAACATACATAAAACAATCCTATCCATGCCATACGTAGCAGTATTAACTCAAATGAACACACAAGACTTGGGTCTAATACTGTCAAATACACAAACGCAAGGTGAACTTACTGCTCATCAATAAACTACCACAGCTTATGGTCAGTCCGAAATACAGAGTCAGAGTCATTTTCATCACATATAGTTCCTTCTTGAAGAACATCCAGGATTGCGGTCTGATCGTAGTCGACATATTAGTACCGGTGAGTGTAATTATGTTCTCGTGGGTCCTCGAATGCTTCCCACCTTCGAGTCGATCATTAAATGTTTGACTCGACACATGCATCTGTAATTGATTTGATGCGGAAACCTAAATTTTAATCATTAATTGTTTGGCACATATGCACCAAAAACACCAACAATTAAAATGTCTAATACAACATTTTATCCATAATTGGTTTTATATGATTTAATAAAGGGAAATGTTTGATTAAAATCTTGAGATCAGCATAGTCAAGATTGCACATCGTATTATGGATCATTTAACATCAATCAGAAACAAAGTATTTGTAAATTCAAAGAAATCTTGCAGAGGATTTCCTCAATGCTTTAGTTAGTTTATCTTAAAGATAAAAGCCCTGGTACACTTAAAATCTACCTTCCTGATTTATTCCTCTATGATGCAATTACTTAAGAAAAGGTTAAAGTTTCTTTTTTTAAAAACTTTGTTTCAAAAATTGTTTCCTAATTAGTTGTTATTTAAAGTCCTATATGATTTCATATCTTTAACAACAAAATTCTAACAATAGCAAATAAAGTATTAATATTTTTTAATAATGTCATGCTACTTTTAAATCTATCAGTACGTTTAGTAGTGATATATAAATAATAAAAAATATATAAAGTATGTCGGATCTATTACCGTTACTGTATATACATCTCCATCGCCGAAAAAAAGACCACGGAAAAAAGAGATTAGTAAACATTTTAGATTCAATTTCTTGATCTATTTTTTTCTGGTATCATATCCATAGTCTTATTAAACGATTAAAAAATAACGAAGAAAGTCAAAATAAATTGTATTTTGTCAGTATGTTATTGTCTTGCACTGACCGAATACATAATTACACGGTTTCAAACCTGGTACAATTTCGAGAGTACACTGTTCTCTCAGATCGCCAATTCGTCATTCCTGTCAAGTCAAATTGCATCGATAAGATTCCGGATTGTTTTAAGTTTTACGCCCAGGCTAAAATTGAAAATCTAAATATTTTGAAAATAAATAATAAAAATGACCGATTATAATTAAATAGTATCAACATTAGCGAATTCCAAAAAAAACATTCATTTACAAGCGATAATTTCACCAAAAAAAGTATATCATATTAATTCAGTTCCATAAATTGGCAACTCTTCTGCTACTTTTTACAGACCGGTTGAGATGGCAATCCAGACTCATCCTCCAAGACTAAACTCAAACTGCAACTCATTTTGATTCTCAATATATATATATATATATATACATAAAGAAATTTATTTTATTAAAAACAAAAAAGAAAACTGTTTCTGTTTATGTGTCGCTTAAAATCAAAGTCATTTTTGGCATTTTTGTTCTGTTATAAATTCTGGCTGGAAATTTATTCACAAATATCAAATGAATTCATTAGAATTATTAATTGTGGGAATATGTCAATACTTATGTGAAATTATAAGAAAATTGAATCAGAAATAATGATCATTTTTTTCGTTAAGTTTCTTTATATAAAACTAAATTTTTAAATTATACTCTTAAGATTATTCTTTCGTTTTGTTATCTATCATTATAATATCAATTGATAATATTTATAAATTGAATGATTATTTTAAAACTTTTGAAAAAGTATAAAAATGATCAAACCTTTTCACTATGATGACTTTTGCTACTCGGTGCTAAAGATATCTCCTGAAATTATGAAAAAATAACAAGATTCAAAAGATAAGACTGAAACAACACTGTACTCATTTTTGCTAATGCAGTTGATGTTATTTTTAATTTAATATATTTTATCCTACCTGCATTTGCCTATTCTAAATGTGCAAAGTGATTCGTCCAATCATATTAGAGTATTTTGACGTAACACAATGTGACGTAATGGTCGTCTTTCTATTATGAAAACTGATTTTAAACACCACAGAATTCCGTCCAGAGACATTTTCAGTCAATCTTCGTGGTCACCATGGTTTCCCCAGAAGAGTCGATGAAAGTTTACGCGTAGTCTATGAAAAAGGATTTTTAATATTATACTTTTTTTTAAATGTGTTCGATTATTTCCAGAATTATTTATCATAATTTGTTTTCCAATTATATAATCTCATTTAGACTATCTACTTTAATATCCCTTATCTATCCAATTTTTACATTGTTATAGATTCCGATTTTCATCCGAATAGTTTAAAAAAACATTTTTAATCGATCTTTGATATTTTTTCCATCAGTCTGGTTGGAAACAACCTAAAAATTGAATAGTGTCTTTTGTAAGCGCAGTTATGTATGACAGTCGTTTCAGTGAGTTGTTCTGACCATTTTTTATAAATCGAAGCAATCGAGTATCACGTTGTTATTAAATATTTATTTTTGAAAGGTAATATATCTATGCAGATTAAAGAGTAGTTATATAATGTTTAAGGCGACTCTACTCTATCATTTAACTTTAGCTAGTAAAATTTTGGCCCGCTAAATTTTAAAGTTTACAAACTATTTTAGATGACTTTGAAAGCGTCGATCAGTCAAAACCTTAAACTAATTATGATAAGAGAATGTGTATGTTGGATATTTAACCTTTTCGCGTTGCTTTTTCTAACTGTGGCCCGAAAACATGTAACACTGAATATTTGCATTACTTCTTTTGCCACAGTTTAGGCTCAATAAATCAGTTTTTAATTACTGTAGATTAGACTTGGATTAATCACGTAATTTGAGAAACAAAAATTCAATACAAACAGTAGTCTGCAAAGTAAGAATCCCCACAAAAGTAAAAAATGTTTCTGCTATTTGCCAAGGGATGGTAACTGCTATTTTGGGATAGCCATGGAGTTATTTTCGTCGTTTATTTATAAAAGTGTAAAACCATTACATGACTAAACTACACTCAAACCGTTTTTATGCGATTTTTTGTGCTATCTCCTAATTATTTTTTTGTGTATTAGATCTCACAAAAACATTGCACAAATAAAAAATTGCATAAGAACAGGTTTGAGTGTATGCATCATTATTTGATAAGAGGACCTGTTACTTTGGTAATTTGTGTTAAGACAGCGCGGTACCTAAGAAACTAGAGGGGAACCCTCTAGAATTAAGTGTCAGAAGCTTCCATTACTAGTATCCTATCTACTAGGGCCTTTTTTAAGAAATTTTCACTGGTGGGGCACAAGCAATATGGAATGGTAATGTGCCGAAATTCGGTAACTTTTAATCTCGGAGGAAAATAGTTATTTTTACTTGTTTTTTATAATGGATTTTCCTATTCCAAATAGTTTTTTATCAAGTGTTCTCAGATTTAAAAGAATAAAATATACAAGTCACCCAATTTATAACATCTTACGAACAGTCCAACACGAGTTATATTACATAACACTTCAACACATGATACTCTTAAAAAAAGAATTGACAACAAAGTCACTTTCTGAAGAAATATCAAGGTTGGGATTCTTTCTCGTCTTTCTTTCATCCACAAGAATTCTACCACACCACTGTGAGGATCAAACTTGCAGGTCCCCTTTCAATTCATTGGGATCATCATGCAATAGTTGGCTGTCTCAGCTGAGGTTGTCGTGTGATGAGCTGAAACGTTCAAGTTGTATAAAGAATCAAGCCTCTCAGGAAGCATGCTGTGAGGAGTGAGTGTTACCGAAGACGATATTCAAAAGTAGGCCGCTGCAGCGCTGTTGGAAGTATTTCAACTTCAATTAGGATAAAGCATTTATAGGCCATTGCTCAGCACAGTCATCTGCAAAGTGCTGGATTTCTTCTAAAAACAAATGTCATGTTATTTTGACTTCTTTATTAATAAATGTTTCGAGTTCTGCTGTTTGCAAAAGAGTTAATATGTCTTGGACTACTTCTTGTTCCACATCAAACCGCTCTCCACGATAATTCTGTGATGATTATATAATTTCGAGGCGCACAGTATCAGGATTTCTTTTAGTTAGCATATTCGTGTTAACGGCTTTTAAAATGAGTCTCTGTTTCCTGGGGCTGTAGTTTCTCTTCCTTTCCACCAGGATAGCGGCTCTGAATATAAGTGTAAATCACTACTTTCTATATAATTATTTATATAAACTTATATATATTTCATTTATATATATATATATATATATATATATATATATATATATATACAAATTTATTAATATATAATGAATATTATTTATTATATTATAGTTGTTTAAAGCAATTAATAAAAAAAATCAATAAATTATTATAATTATTTACCACGAATTTATTGTCGAGATTTCTTTTCCTGACTTATTAATACAATTTGGATTGTATCTTCGCAGGACATCAATCATCGGTTTTCCAAAATAAATTCTAATTGACAGTCCCATCAAGTCAGAAGACCATTGAACGTTTGTCTCAAAAATTTCTACCACATTAAATTTCTACCAATATCAAGTGATAATTTTGTCTCTCATCTTTTTTACTCAAAACTTTGAAGAGATAACAACTCAGATTTGAAGATCCAGATAAAATTAATTCAATCCCTAAGTCAGTTTCTGATTACTATTAAGATACATCGACTCAACTCCTGATAGTCTCTATGAGTCATTAATCAAAGGTAAGTGCCGCATGAATTTCCTCATTCGCTGCCGCTGTTGGGAGGAGGTATACTTGAAAAGTTGATGAAAGAAATAAAAAAAATATTTCAACAATATTTTTTGCAACTATCAACATCTGGGCAGTTATGGTAGCAGACTCATAAATTATGTTTGGAACTAGTTTGTCACTCTCCGAACTCACAATATGTAACATTGAATGACTTCTTTCGCTTGTAGACAAAGAGATTAATCTAATAAAGATAGCATCACCATTTTGAACAACAATTTATGAAGAATGACAATTAGTACTATTGGGACGGGTTAGAGAGGTAGGAGCATCATTGAAAGAAGTATATAGATTTAATATGAAATTATAAAGAGCAATAAAAAGTATTCATTTCAATATTAGGTCGGAGCCATTTCAGACCACCCTCATTAAAAATAAAAATATTCAAATTCCATTTTTCTGGTTAAATAAATCATCAAAAATATCTATTTTTAATAAAAATAATGTTTTAATAAATATAGTCTATTATATCTCCTTAATTAAATTAAATTGTATCATCATATTACATGTATATAAATGACAAAGTAAAATAGTAAATAATTATAATCGATTTTTAATAAACTCGCAAATCAAACAAAATGAAAATATACGAAAATAAAGTGATTTCAACATCCTTTGATGATTGTATCGAAGAGAAACCTCCGACTCCGGATCCTGCAGTTATGTCGATAAATTCCTTATTAGCGTTTCAAACTTGTCCAGATCCCCCGGTAAAGAAAAAAGATGTTGCAGAAGAGGAATGCGAATGTCCTGAGTTAGTTTTCTCAAGAAAAGGCAGCAAACAGAAACTAGAAATCACAAACCAACAAGTTGAAGCTTTGGACGATAGAAACAAAGATATTTGCTATGGTTAGTATATTAGAATTTTTAATATTTAATTTGTACTTCCTAAATTTTCGATAATTTTTTAAGTTTAATTTCACTGTTGGAAAGACGGGTTTAGACACAGTAATGTTTAGAACGCTGTGCAAAAGATAGAAATTTGTTTAAAAATAATTTGTAATTGTGTTAATCCTTGAATGCTTGCATGGGATGAATTTTTCAGCGAAGTGTCATTTTTTATCATTTTGCGGATCAGTTACATTGATAACCTCTGCGAGTCAGTCAAAAATGCTTCCACGTTGTGTCCCTGGAAAGTTAGACAGTTTCGAGTCCAGTCTCTAAGTGGAAGTGTCTGAAAGCTAGTCTAATACTGTTTAAAATGTCTCTAGTAATTTCGAAATACTAATGAATTAGCAGACAACTACAGTTTGATTTATAAGTCTGCTCACCCCCTCATATTTTGATTACTTATTTTCTAACTAAAAATTTGACGTCATATTAATTTTGAATATTTGTTTGTATATAGTTTTTTTTATGCTATACATTTGAATTTATATGTTAAATATTGAAATTTTAATTAATGACTTATTTTTTTTAAATTTTAGATAAATTAAATGTCAAAAGTATTTAGTGAATTTGAATGTGGAATTATTGTTGCGCTTAAAAATGAAGGAAGTACATGGAATCAAATAAAGGTCGAACTATGTATATATGACTTAGCTACTATTAATATATTAATATATTGGTTGAGCAGTATTACTGGTCCTAAAAGCCTCAAGCTTAATACATTTATATGATGTGAGGGTCACAAAAGCTTGAAAAAGTTTTGAATTATATTTAGGTACTTTGATGTACTTGTTCCCCATGTATAATGGTCTGCAGCTAATGCTTATGATTTACTTATTTATCACTTTTGGTTTCGTGACAGTCGTCATTTTATGCCATTTCAAAACCAATAAGAAGAAATTCCAAATCAATAAGAGCGGTCTTTTTAACATATGGTGAGTAATAAGGTGTAATTTATCAACAGAAAATGTATGAACAACAATAAAAATGTAAAACAACGAATTGGTTATGGTTAGTGTACCTAAAAACATTAACCGTAGGCCTAAAATTTTTATAAATTCGTGTGCAACATGGTACATAAATTAACATTCGCAAAGAATAATAGTATGATAATGCTAATAATAATCATGTATATATAAATTAACTTACTTATAAATAAAGTGTGTATAGCAAAAATAAACTAATTAAATACACAATTTAAAAAAATGCATAGAAAACAAGAAAACAATTTCTATTTATTTTAATTTTTATTTAATCGATGTATCTCTTCCATACATGATCTAGCCATATGCCTCATTGTCTGCACCATGTAACATGTACAACCAGTTGCTGCTATCTCACTCAGACTCACCCTTATCATATCAGCCAACCTTATTTCGTTTTCATAATGATTTTGGCTTCAACCTTGCAACAGTTTATATCTTTCACACTCCTGTTTTAACCTTGGAGATAACGTTTTCTTTCGAATTAAGCATATTTTAGTATTTGGCAAGAAAATTTAAATGGAAAGTAGTTCCTCTTAAAATCTCTTCTAAATCGACTCTCCTGTGAATACGTACGTTATCGAATAGAATAAAACTGTCTTCTTAATTGCGACAAATTTCCTAGAGAATGCTGTAAATTATGTAGTAGTAAGTGTACCATCATCTATAATTGTAAAATGTATGATACACGTTATAGTCATTGCCATAATTAAGGTAACTCATCTCCCCATGGTCATTGAAAGAGCAATAGTTGTTCTATACCACGGACTAATCGGGCTCAGTTGGTGCCAACTGTAAATTGAATTCGACTTCATCTATATAGAAACACTTGGCTTTATCATCAGGTGCGTTGCCTGTAAAATCGATCCAAAACTCTTTTTTTAAGTTAATTTTTTACTCAAAATTTACTCGATCCAGCTCCCTTCTTGACTGTTTTAATGGGATAAGGAGTTTGTCCAATCCATTATTCACTTTTCATTTGAACAAAATAATATTTGCATTTGCCCATTTATCAACAATCTCATTAAGTGTAGTTGCATTATCTTTCTCGACAATATTATTCCTCAGTCAATTTGATACCTCTTGCCTCTCCTCCTCGATTTCCTAAAGCACTTCCCCTTTTTCTGTACTCTTTTATAATGTTTTGTGAAGTTTTCGCATTAATATTTAAAAGTCGTCATGCTTTCACAAATGAAAGATCTTCAACACAAACCAATTCCGCAAGACGAATTGGACGCCGTGGATTCTCGATGTGGTCTATGGCGATGTCAAGTGTTGACTCTGGGTTCTGAGCATGGAATGGAGTCTCAGCTTTCTGTAATAGCACGTTGTACACAGAAAAGTTAATTACAATTGATTTTTCGTAGTTGTTATTGAAATTAGCTGTCTGTGAGGACGAGGAAATGGAAGTGCTCTAAGTTTTGTTGCATGCCACTTCGTTTTCTTCCTTCACTTTATTTACGATAGCCATTTAAGAATAAAATAAAATAAATTGTGATAATAAAATACATATAAGGTAAATTACAATATACTAATGATCGCTCTTAATCGCTCGTAATGATTTGTAAATCACTCTCGTGAATCTAAAATCCCTCGTATTGGTTTAGACATTGCTGAGATTTACGACTGAATCTAAGCAAATTAGAGCATAACATAAAATCTTTTTGCGAGAACGATCAGGAGCAAGAATCGCATTAACTTTAAGAAATTGTTTATAATTTTTTTTAAAAACCACTTAGATTTTCGTTCTCTAATAATTTTTTTAGAAAATTTGCTGTTTTTTCTTAACAATTTTCTAGTCTACTTCAATGATCAATCAATTTCTAAATATCAAAAATTAAGTTCCTGAGAAAAGGGAGGGGCAGTGGAGGGGACAATAACAATTTTTGTAGACTTTTGTGGGACATTACACAAAAAGGTTTGGAAATACTGGATTAGATGATTTAATCAATAATGACTCAGAAATGCCAAAGAAATACTTTTATTGTATTCGGTCTACAAACTTCATGTATATATCTGATAATGTTGCTACAATTGCCGAATTGACTTTGTTCCTGAATCTGTTTAGATAAATGGCGAAGCCTCTCCATCGTATGTGGTGTTACACGTATTACATGAAAATTATGTAACAAGATGGGAACATCAAAGCAAAGGTGTTTGTGACTTGTGGCAAAAATTTGTTTGAATTTTTTAACATTACGATAAAATTTTTCATTTCAAAGTTTAATAATTTTGATTAAACGAATGTATGGTTTCAAGGTTCGGATTAAGCAGACGTAATATCGTGATTAAGTATCTGACTACAACTTTTTATCTATAAGCATTTTCTAAAAGTTTACCGTAATATCTCTATTTATTTTAATTTATTATTCAAAACAGAAAAGGATATTAATCGCCTTCCAATCACCAATCCAATGTATCGGACAACGAATCATGAGTACGGTCGCATTCCTCCAAATATTCATACAATGCCCGTGGTATTTAGATCGAAAAACAATTTCTTTACAAAAGTGAATTTAAATACTTTAAATTTCTTATTTATTTGTATCTTTTTGATTAACATTTTTTGTAAGATATTTTACAGTTGACTATTTTAAGTAAGAATTCTTTTTTTTTCTTATACCCTGTGAGGAAAAATTTAGAATGTTGTAAGTTTGTTGTTTGTATGCTGTTTAGATTGTTGACTCTCCTACTCAGATGGGATTGATATGTTATTTGATTAATTATTTAAATCTAATGAAATTAATTAAATGAGATTAATTTTTAAATATTAATTAATTAAAAGTTTTATAATTATAAATTTTTATGATATTTTTAGTAAGCGATTTAAACTTATTGAATTTAATATATTTTAAAATCTAATGTTATTTTAAAAATTACTTAATGCATTTTTATCTAATAAAATGTTGAGAAATTAAAAGTTAATATTAATCTTGTCCCATTAATTAATTTTAAGATTTGAATATAGATACAAAAAGCATTGATCAATGATGATTCCCGTATAAATTGCTAGTGAAAATCTTTGTGTTGTTAATAAATGTTTATACTCAAATTGTTTTATTGTTATTTATTTTGCGATCTTACTTTTACATAACCTTTTATCAACTTTGCAATCTTATTCATTTATGAAAGACTTCTTAGCAATCTGTAAGAGTAAAACTATTTTCTGAGTTGCTGTTTACTCTTCATAATCTTTTAATTTATTTTTATTTATTGAATATTGTTTTCTGATTGATATTTTTTCTGATCTTTTAAGCTCTCTTTCTTTCTTATTAGTTAAATTTTGGAGTTTCAAATTCCTATTTTAGTTTTATTTTTATTTTGTTTTTACAGTTCTTTATTTTGAACATTAAATTTCTTTTTGAACTACTTTCCAAAGAAGGTCATTTGTATATATAGACAATAAATTTTTTGCGCAGTATTTTTTAATAAATAAGTAAAATAGATTGTATTTTTTCAGTAAAAAAATAATATTTGCTATGTAAAATAAAAAGTACTTGCTCAGTAAAAAATAGTACTTGTTCAGTATTTTAAGTTTTATTTAAGTAAAAATTAAAAATACTCAGTATTTAAATGAATGATGTTCAATAAAATGAAAAAAATAAGTTAAAAAATTAAATTAATTAAAAAAAGTTACTTATGTATTCTACTTTATTAATTTAAAGTATTATTAAATTTTAATTCAATTTTTTATATTAGGTTGGGGAAAAGAAATTCATTATATTGACATGAAATTCAAAACTTTATTTAACATGTTTCGGATTGTCCTCTTGGAGTCAAATATGCACCGTTTTGTTGTATAATTAGTTGACATTTTGAAGGTAGCTTCATAATGCCTCTCTCGTAGAAGTCTTGGTCCTTATTGGCGAAAAACTGTAGTAATCGATTTTCACAATTTTCTATTGATCCCAATTTCTTATCACTCAGGAAATTTGCAATGCGAGAAAAAGGTGGTAATCGATTGGTACCAGGTTTGGACTATATGGTGGATGCATTAAAACTACCCAACCAAGCTCCCTGAGTTTCTGACGAGTCACTACAGACGTATGTGGCCTGGCGTTGTCGTGATGGAACACAACACCTCTTCTGTTGGCCAATTCTGGCCGTTTCTCCTCAATTGCTACCTTCAAACGGTCCAGTTGTTGACAGTACAGATCTGAATTTAGTGTTTGGCCATATGGAAGCAACTCATAATAAATTATTCCTTTCCAGTCCCACCAAATACACAGTAGAACCTTCCTGGCCGTTAGTCCTGGTTTGGCGACCGTTTGAGGTGCTTCACCGTGTTTTGACCACGATCGTTTTCGTACAATATTGTCGTATGTGACCCATTTCTCATCCCCAGTAACCATCCGTTTAAGAAATGGGTCGATTTCATTTTGTTTGGCCAACGATTTCATTTCGTTTCCATAGGCTTCGCAGATGGAAATTCGATCCATCATGTTTTTTGGTGTTAATTGGTGTGGAACCCAAACATCAAGTTTCTTTTTGAATCCTACTTTGCCCAAATGGTTTAAAACCGTTTTTGGTCGATCTTCAGCTCCTGTGCGATGCTACAACTACTAACATGCCGGTCAACTTCGATCATTGCCGAGATTTAATCGACATTTTCAACGATAGGCCTTCCTGTGCGAGGTGCATCTTTAACATCAAAAATGCCTCCACGGAATCGACGAAAACAAAATTGCGTATAATTAGCTAGTACATTACTGGAACCATAATTGTCATTCACAATCACAGCCGCCTGACTTGCATTTTCGCCTTTATCGACTAAAAACTGTGAAATGTACCGATTTTTTTGTTAACTTTCATTTTTAATACCCTGTAACTCAGAACTGAATAAAAAAGCAAAAAAAATTTGTGAAATTTCTGTAAAATGTTACCTTGACAAAGAGCATAAATTTGAAATTGTTTGATCGATAAATAATGAATTAAAATAATGGATTACTTTTTCCTCAACCTAATATTAGGCTCACTACTTATTGGGCGCACCACGTAGATAGGGCATTTGCATACGTGTCTTGTCATGAATTGGAGTCATGACTCATGGGAACTTTCCAAACTACAAAAGCTCTTTTCATCTATTGTACTTCATCTATTTATTTTACTTATTCTCTAAGATGAACGTTGTCTCTTCTTGTTTGACTTTGACTGTTTAACCCAGTGGTCTTCAACCTGGGCGATATCGCCCACTAATGGGCGTTTTAAAATATTGGGTGGGCGTTAGGAAAAAATATGAGCGGGCGGGTTCTGTATGTATTTGTAAGAAGTAATTTATTTTACAAATTATTTGCTTCAATTAGTAACGTATTGACACTTTAGTTGCATGCAACTGCCTACTAGTAGTTTAACGCTTGTTTTATAGATTCATTAACAATTATTCCTTGCTTAAGGAGAATTGAAAATATAAAACCTTTTCGTTTTAGTAAATAGAATGAAATAAATTCCTATTAACTTCTCTCGTCTTTATCAAAACTTCACACTGGTCATGTCATTCTCATGCATTAAAATGATTTGATGCTTGGTTGATTAAATATTGACTAATAATTAGTCAATATTTAATCAACCACACACTACGAGATTGGAATAATACATTTTTAAAAATAAATTTGTTGGCATTTAATTATCTAGGATTAAATATGGGTATGCCATCAAAGAAAAAATATTCTCGGCAGTATTCATTGGAGTATCTATCGTATGGATTTATTCAAGCTCCAAATGACAATCAAATCCCAATGTGCCTTATTTGTAAGCAAACATTTTCAAATGAAGCCATGAAGCCATCACGCCTTCGAGCACATTTAAATGCAATGCATTCAGACAAAAAAGATAAATCATTGGAGTATTTTAAAACATTATATGGACAATTCAAAAAACGACAAACAATTACCACAATGTTTCAAAAAGGTAACGCAAAAGTAGTAGATGGACTAGTTGCCTCCTACCAAATTTCTCAACTGATAGCAAAGTGTAGTAAACCTCA
>MQRK01178987.1:3052-35774 GCA_001938485.1 Girardia tigrina
TGATAGATCTTCACCTTTACCCATTACAATCTATTACTTATATTTATATGAATTATAAGCCAAATATAAATAATATTACTTACAGTTTCATAAATTTGCCAAATAATTGAAAATTAAAAGAATAGTGGTAATTTAAACCTGATTTATAGAAAAAGTGATAATTATCTGACTCAGCCTAAAATGGTGAAAATAATGATTTTGTGTTTTTTTTTCAATTATAGCTATCATATTAATTTCTTTNNTTTAAAATATTGTTATATAACATGAGTAATATATATATACTAAATTACAGAGATATATCTTAAATAATAGAAAAGATAGGGCTTTATTTAAAAAAGTGATAATTATATGACTCAGACTGTAGTCTCATTAATTCATACCATTAATCATGAATGTCTTCACAAATTTTAGTAGGTGCTGACATTTCGTCAGTTTCTTTGATATCCAATCTCTGATCGGGAATTCTTACATGATTATCTTCAAATGTCTTTATAAAATAATCCACATTAAAAATATAGTCAAACGGCAAAGTTATTTGTTCTTTTACATTAGACATTCAAATTCAGTTAATGAATATTTTTATTTAATGAAAAGAAATCGTTATCGTTAGCAATAATTTTATTTGATATCAAAATCTAATACAAATTGATGCATTAAAACAAATGCATAAATTTACCATTTTACATAATTTTAACAATAATAATAATAACAGTTTTTTTTCTTTTTCTTTCAACAAATTTAACAAATTAATTCCAAATTATCGAAATTCAAAACATTTCAACATAAAAAAACATCGGAGGCTCATGACAGAAAGAATTACAAGTTTTTGAAAGACGATATCAAATTGTTGTTATGATTCAATTCAATTTTTAATAACATATTATAAAAAAACAAAACGGTTTGGTTGCGACGGAATTCCATTCTCGAACAATGCTGATCTCACTTTACCATTGCTCTTAGCGTGGAGTCTCGTAAAATGACATTCTCTTGAAAGCCATCACTGGTATTAATTTTGCCACACTTACAATGTCGATCTCCAGTTTCATTAAGTTTCTACCTTTAGTTGTCTTTTGATCACATGATATCATTCAATCAGTCCAAAGTGGATACATATGGTTCTTAATGGCTTGTTCAACTAGACATGAGGTTACTTCTTAAACATGATATGAGTATAAGTCAACCCCACCCGAAAAAAATGGATTTAATTAAGCCTAAATTGTTCGGCTTATTAAAAAGAATTCACGAAATATTACTACTTAATGTAACTATAATAGCCTGTTCAATTAGTTTAGTGGACACATTTAAGGTTTAAACTGTACTTAGGTGCTAAATGCACTACTAAACTCCTAGGAGGTTTATCATTAAAATATCTACTCAATATATTGTAATAATAAAATTAAAACTATAATTAAATTAATAAAATTAAATTAAAATTATAATAATAAAATTATTCATTAGATAGACACGGGAAAGTATCTAACAATGCAAGAACTTCAATACCATTCGATGAAGCTTTGCAGGGAACGTTAAAATGAAGGCAGATAATTGATTTATAAATAAAATAGCTTAAATAGAAATTATTTATTCAGTATTTTATATTTACTTGTTATTTATAAATTATACTTGAGTTTATGAGGTTTTCTCTCTTGTCTATTTGTAGTTGGCTCAATAAAAATGCAATTTTCCTTATTCAATGAAATAAAATAATAATTTATGTATATAATTATTGCAACACATTTGCTTGAAGGACGTACTTGTTTTTACGTATAATTTTAATATTCGAATAAATTAAATTACCAAAAAATATTTTAAATAAATATATTTTAAAGATCAAATTTCTTTTCCATATTGTTTGCAAAATATTCTTCATCAAAATACATTATATATTATTTATATCCCAACAAAAGAGATAATTAATAATTCATGCAACCATTTTATAATGTACATCAGAGTGTCGATATGAACAAATTGTTGTTTCATTGGATTTTTGCTTACAAAAATAGATGAACACATTTTCTGAAGAAACTATATAAAAAGTATTTTTTTAATCTTATTATTCGTTTATTCACAGACGGTTTTATTATTCTTTTAGAAATTTTAAAATAATTAAATGATATTTTATCGTAAAATTTTATAAAATAAAATAAAATTTTTAAAAATATCGTAATAAATAATAATTTAAAAAATATATTAAAAATTATATTATGGATATGTTGTAAGTTCTATAAGTACCCGACCTAAGTTTAAAAAAAATAATAGTGCGACGATTTTTTGGCAAACTCATAAATATTTAGAATTTTTAAAATTTAAGACTGTAAAATAAAAAAATAAAATAAAATAAAGATTGTATAATAATTTTTACATTTCAGGAAGTTATCAATATTTAAAGTTATCAATATCAATTGTGGCAGACTAATTACCGGAATTGGAATTTACTATAAATGCATCAAAACAAAAGACGATTGGGTGCAGTCCAGCAGAAGTCGTGTTTGGGAAGAAAATAGACAGACAAAAGTGGTATGATAACAGCAAAATAAACCGGGAGGATACCAGATTAAGATTAAAAGGAAAAAACAAGCCAGAGGAAAATGTGATGCGAAGAATTTATAAGTTTGGCAAAAAGGTCTGGATACAAAGGAGAATAGAACGAAAGGAGAAGACAGATTTGAGGACTCATATAAAATTATAGAAAAGATTCACGAAAGAAGTTACAAGTTGGAAGACAAAAAGGGTAGATAAATTATTCTAAATGTTGAAAAAATCAAATATTTGAAAAACGAGGGGGTACATTAGGGGTTTTTGGTGAACTTTATATTTTTGCAATTTTTAAATTGAAAATCATATTTATAGTTAAGATAAGTTAAAATAATTTTACACTAGTTTTAGAAAATCAAATTAAAAAAATTGAAAGTCTAATTAAAATAAATTTGTATAATTTAAGTTCAAATCAAAATGAAAATAAATATTTTTACAAAAAAATTAATTTTCAGAAATATATATTAAACAATATTTTATAAATAATGTTGAAGTTTATAAAATAAAAAAATCATAATGTTTTATGGAAATTAATTGTAAACTGGAAGTTATGTTAAAAAACTTATAATTGAATGTTTTAAAAATTAAAGAAGAATAAAAATTATTTAGGACTCTAATTTTAACAGTAGATGTTCCATCAAAATATTTTAAAGATCTAAAATTATATTTAAGTTAATAAACATTGTAAAAATAAAACAAAAAATATGATTTATACAAAACTTAATAAAATAACATTTACATATATCGATATTATTATTTATATTTAGAATTTTAAAAATCTGGTTTATGTAAACTGAAATATTGTTCCTCAAAAATTTGTTTGGAAAATGTAATATATGATAGAAATAAAGTTTGCAAATTAATGGATTTTGATTTCAATCTCGAACCCAAAAAGCATGAAAACTGAAAAAGAAAAGAAGAGAAAAAAGAATGTAGATATATTGAGAATATAAATGTTTAACATAAATTATAAAGAATTGAAAAGACAACGGTATTGAATTTTGCATAAAAAATAAAAATGTACAGTGCCTATTGGACACAGGGACTCGAGTCAACGTATTAGAGCAGAAATAATCAGATATATGAGAGATTTCAAAATCAAAGAAACAAAAAAACATGTACACTGTGCAAATGATTCAGAACATATAAACTATGGAATTGTGCAACTACAAGTGGTAATGGAAAAGATAGAGAAAGCGATTGATGTTTTTGTAGTCAAAGATCCGGAAATAATTGCAGGGGTAGGTTTTTTGGACAAATTTGGAATAAAATTGAAGAAAGAACCATCTCCCATCGAGAAGGTACTAGTAATACGAGACAACTCCTCCGATGAGGATAGACTAAAAAATAAAACAGCTGTACGAAAATAAAATAAACGACCAACTAATGGAACTTTTATCGGAATATATTGAATTGTAAATTAAATTTGTTTAAATAATAAGACGTTTAAAAATAAAATTAAATTTATCAATCAAGAACGAAGAAGTGTCGTAGTAGCAATTCAAGTTTTGATACAAATACATGTATTATAAATCCAATTAGTGTTCTTAATAATAATTATTGCAAAATAGCACCGTCGGTTGTAAGTTTCTTTGCGATTATATTCAGTGTATAATCGCAGAGGTAATTAACATGACATGGATATGATGTCAGCAAGCATGTACATGGTATGGTAATTCTATTACATGTCTCGATGATTAATGAATAACGAGGTACACATCGCAGCATATCATTGAGCGAGATAAGCGCACAAACACATCCGTTCACTCACAGACAGGCAGCCATCGTTTGACACTTATTTAAGAACTAAAAAGCGTTGACAGTAGCAGGCTTTTAACTTTTCGTATGTTGATAAAAGATAGGAAATACTTGTGTCCTTGTTAATATGTTTGCATCTAAAAAGTAGTTATATCTAAAAATGATTACAGGTAGTCGTCGACTTACGACCTATGCAACTTACGACCACAATCGCTAGCCACGGCGTACGACAGTGCATACCAGGTTCCGGTAGCACTACCATATATGCGTGTACCATTTCAACTGTAATCCCATCTGTCTTAGATATTTTTCATCAAATCCTTCCCAAGATGTCTACCAAGAGGAAGTTGTCTTTGTCTACGCCTGTCTTTATCTACACCAGCGACCAATAAAATGTTTCATACATGTCTATATATTTGTATATGTTATGTTTTGCAATTGGAAAAATGTTTCCTATTGTATTTTTTAAACCTGTATTTTGTAATTTTGTATGTTTTGCAAATATTAAACCAGTTGTACCAGTTGCACAGTACTGTACATATAGCCTACTCAACTTACGACCAAATCGTGTTACGACCGGTCTGTCGGAACCAATCGTGGTCGTAAGTCGACGACTACCTGTATATCTAAAAAATACTGATCCTCTTCGATCTCACGAATTAGATAACACATATATAGATATTTAGTGAAAATATACTCGTAAACATATACTTAGGTAACATATGAGGTTATCAACACTCTAAGGTCTTTATGATTAAAACATATCTACAAAGCTGAAATTGCCTTCTCTGAAGTTTGTAAACGAAAGTTGAATTATGCCAATGATAACGATAGGTTCTTTCAAAAATTAATATTACCTGTTTATTACTTGAGCTACATTGTTTCAGTAAAAGTCAAGCAATTATGATCACTAGCAAGATCTGTGTCTACTAAACTGAAGTACCAATATTAACTATCGGGACAATCTTTAATATACCAATCTTTGAAGTACCAATACTAACCTTTAACTAAAACAAAATATGATAATATATATATTATTTAAAGCAATTAACACACGTAAATGAAACTCTGTTATAATATAAAAATGATCTTGTTTATTATAGAACATTGTGCTGTGAACTAAAATGATTAAAAAGAATTTCAAAATTTTACAATAAATATTATATTATATTATATTATATTATATTATATTATATTATATTATATTATATTATAATATATTGTATTATGTATATTTCAAAAGATATTCTAGTAGAGACATTCTAAAACATTATTTAATTCGTGGTTAATAAAATTGTTCAATCGAAATGGTTTTAATATATTAAATTAAATTTTATGCTTCCTTGTTACCCATAAATAAAGTTATAAAAGTCATATAGTATTTCTTACTTAAAAATGAAAATCCCCATTCATTCTCTTTCCACATTTAAGATGTGACTTGCAAAAGTAATTAATTTGGCTAAGAAATACGACCAGACATTTTCCTTTTGACAAAAAATTAAAGAAAATAAATATTATTATATCATAAATATAATTGGTAATTTAAAAATTAAAATACTGAAAAACAAAATTTTTTGGTTGAAACTGAAAAGAAAAATCGTAAAAAAGGCAAATATTTTTAAACCCATAAAATCTTTATAATAAATAAAATATTTAAAAAAATATGTCGTTAAAAAAATTATTTTTAGAAAGTTATTCATTATAAATTGTCATCACAGCAAAATATGCTAAATATAAATTTACAAAAAGATAAATTATCAAATGGAAATTTTTATCCATCGATGATATGAATAATAAGTTAAATATTTACGGAGAAAAAATAGTCGACTATTAATTATTATTATTATTATTATTATTATTATTATTATGTTGTAGTTATGGTTTTTATAAAGTTAAAATTGTCAGAAACGTTTTTGATTTTGCATTAGAGCAAAAATTTGAAGGAAAGTAAATACAAATTATCCACAATCAACTATCTCAATTTTTCAGTTCAAATAACTAATTATTTTTATTAAGAACACCAAAGTGACTGTTAATATTTTTATTAGTATAACAAGTTTGAATGTCCTCAAGACCATCTTTGTCCAAGCTTTCGTACATTTGCATCCTTCTAATTGATTTATGACTTTAATTTTATTATCTAAGTAAATTGAGATTAAATAATTCGTTAAACTATTTACTACAAATTTTATTGATTAAAAATTAAAATAAATATTTATTATCAAAAAATATTAATTTAACTTATTTTGTTTAAAAAAATTACAATTATTTTAAATTAGAAAATGATTTAAATATTTCATAATTTCAGATAATAAGAATTCAAATATTGATCATCCATCTGATTAGGAGAGACACAATCCCAAATCAACACACAACATTCAAGAACGAAATATCAAACGTCCCAAGTATTCCTCACAATTTTAGTCCTAACTTCCATGTAAAAGTGATCAAAATATTTTCATTGATTAACACATTTGTTGTTAAATTAGTGCATTAGATTGTTTACCAAGTAAATGGTTGCAAATTTGTTGTGATTAATGTTAAAAACACGGAGATATATAGCATATTTTAAAAATGTAACTTATTTTAATCATTATAATTATAAAAGATTTGTATGTTTTGATATTAATGTTAGTGTTCTTTGCAAAGTCTTTTGTCCAAAGTCAACGTAAAGATTACCAAAGTCCTTAATTTCATCTGTTAACAAAAATTTGTCCAGTTAAAAGATTTATAATAACTGTTTAAATATTATTAAAACTGATCATATAAATATTATTAAAACTCTTATAAAAAATGGTAAGTACATTGTTTGACAGAACCTTCATCAGGAATGTTCATTCTTGAAAACATATGTCTAACAACATCAAAGTAATATCCGAAAGCAACCAGAAAATGAACCTTCAATCTCTAAAAATTAGTACATCTTTAAATATTTATATAAAATCAAATATCCAACTTTATGTACAAAACTTATGACAAACAATATAAAAATATAATAAGTAAATCATTGAAAGATTGTGAAAATTTGAGAGATAGTTAAATGGATTAAATGATATATATTTTGCTAAAACTTACTTTTAATTTAATAAAATCTTATGAAAACTCTTTTGAGTGTTTAAGAAATATTAATTGAATTAGTAGAAAATTGTTGTCCAAGCTTTTACAACAGTCAAATTTGATAATTGTCTCAGAAAATTCAATTTTCGCTTGCTGAGAATTTTTTTAACACTGATCACATATGGCCGATCGGTTTCTTTTGATTTGGATGAATTATATCAGTCTTAGTTTTCTGTCTCATTGAAATTCATTTATCTTTGAATGTTGCAATCTTCATAATTATCGTATTTTCATGTATATGACCCATGGGTCATGTGTGATTTTATCTTCGTCTAACGCCACTCACTGGGTATGAATACCATGGCGGGGATCCCTTAAAATATTTTACATGAGAGAAACTAACATTTCATATTGACAAATAACGGGTAATGTATGATTTTAGTTACTCCAAATGTCCCTGAAGAGGATAAACTATGTTGGTTACATGCGTGAAAAAACGGTACTTAAAATTTAAAGTTTTAAATATTCTAAATATTCTCTTTTCCTAGTTCACTTTCATCAAAGTCTTTAACACATTGAATGCTGAGTACGAGATATCTCGTACTTCAATATTCATTAGTTAGACGCTAAGTACGAGATATCTCGTACTTTGGCTTACATTACTAAGACGCTAAGTACGAGATATCTCGTACTCAGCATTCAATGTGTTAAATGCTAAAAAGGCAACAATGTTCGATCATATTTTTTACGCGTAGCGCGCGTAGCAGACGTTCGGTGCATGATGTCAACAGCAGTCAATGTGTTAATTACCGTATATTTCAGCGTATAAGACGACACTTCATCCCTAAAAAATGTCCCAAACAACAATCTAACAATAACACAAATGGAATCTTTGATCATGTGATCTTCAAATTAACGCTTAATCATTGAGCTTTCAGATTGAACTTAAACATAAAAAAATTGTACAAAGTAAAAAAAAAGATTTGTTTCCAAATATCATTTACTGTTTCCTAAATAATGTTCTAATTTCAATTTGGTTCAAATAATGTTACAACCCTTTGAATGCCTAAGGGTTGGATTGGGGATCAAATTGCAGAAGATGGTGTCGAAATTGTAAGCAAATAATGTAGTTAATTGGGAGTCAAGAAATGTACAACCGTTCTGTCATGAATTCTGAAAACATTTCTTTCTTCTGGATTATATTTTAAATCGTTTAACTTAGAGAAATAAGAGTAATACCCTATAATAAAGACAAACTCAAAATGCAAGTCGATCATAGACATTGGAGTCAAAAATAAAAGCTTGTCAAATTCGGTATTAATATTTGAGCTTGGAGACGTACAAATATCTTAGAGCTGTTGGAAAATTTCAAAGGTTGAGGTTATTTTGATTTCGTGGCTAAATGCGTCTTTATATGAAAACCAGATTTGTGAATGGTTAAAATGCCTAACAAATTTGAATTATCTCGATTATCTTGGAAGAAAAAAACCTGCACAAAGCCGCATTTAAATATATATCATTAAAGAAGCTTTAATCAAAGCCTTTTTTTATGAATAGATTCAAAACTTGGTGAAAGATCATATATAACTTTACTATAAATATAAATAACAATAAATAATACGGCAGAGATAGAGATATTTATATATATAAAGTTTATTTTTCACAATTTTATTCAAAACACAATCTCCGCTTTCGGAATTCCTTCTTTTTATTTTTCTGATTGGAAATCAGACATTATTTAAAAAAATTATTTAAAAATATTAACTTAGTGACTGCTCAAATAACCAGAGTAAATTTTCGTCCTTTTTGGAAGTCTCCACCGACAAAAAAACTAAAATATTTTAATACAACTAAATATACTCACAATTATTATTATTTATTTATTATTACAAATTATTATTATTTATTTATTTATTTTTTTTTTTATTATTATTATTATTATTATTATTATTATTATTTGTAGAGGTATTTATCTCATTTGTTTGAATCGGTGATTCGTCACCGTAATTTTCGTTTTCGAAATAAATCTTGCTGCAACCGCATTGCCTTTTACTTTATTACATTATTATTATTATTATTATTATTATTATTATTATTATTATTATTATTATTATTATTATTGTTATTAATATTGTTACATTTTACTTTATTTTATTCATTTTATTTTGGGACATTTTTATATTTTATATTTATTATCAATATAGGAAGTTAAGTCAGATTATCAAAAACCAGTTAACAAAGGGAACGCCGAAGAAATCTACGTTGCGGATTTTTCTCAATAAGAATATTCAACCGTATTAATTTGAACCACAAGTCGTTAAAAGTAAATAACTTGTCAGACTGAACTGAAAATATTTTCATTTTGAAAATAATAAGACCAGTTTCGAGAAGGAGTAAATAAACTAATAAACTCTGACAAACTGACATTAACGAAGTCCAAAAGCCTGTTTCATACTACGTTTATCTGAAAAATTGATTATTCTAGGCTTATCTGTGATAATTCATACGTAGTTTTATGATATATTCTAAAAATCATACTTTGATAATATTTTGACGTGTCAACTTATTTACCTGGATATCATATGCAAAAGACGAATAAATAATGTGTAAAAATAACTGTTTTCATTAAAATTAATTAGTAATTAGTCGTAATACTTAATAAATATTAATAAAATAGTGTTGTTAATAGAATACACATTTATTTCAACATTTATTACAATTATAAATTTGATCTTCTTTATGACAATCCGTAATATTGCCTTCACTGAAAATATTTGAAAATGATTATTTGAATTAATAATTTACAAATTAAAAAATAAACAATTAAAAATTGACAATCATAATAGATTGGGATAAAGAAAAGAAATAAAATTCATCTGTTTAAATTGATAATTTGAAGTATTGTAGAATTATTTGAATAAATATTGTTCTCGTGTTTATTGTTCTGTTTTGCAGTAACTACAAGCTGTCGCGGCAATGAATAACCATAAATTCACGGACGCAGTGAGAACATTCAACAGATCCGGGAATTTGGGATATTGGTGCTAGAAGTTAGAGGCGTCCTCAGTCATTTACTGTTGGTCGCTCATTCGAACTGTTCTCGGGATTGCCAGTCAAAGAGTAAGACGATTTCGAGACAAACTAAGCAGCATTGGTAGTTGCATTCGGACCAGATCCGAGAATCGCTTTACGAGGAATTTGAAAATTGGAGCCTTCGCCACGGCGAATCAATCAAAGAATTCGTGGCTGCATTACGGCTTCTTGCAACTATTATATGCCAATTTTTTTATTAAACAAGCATTCTTAAAAGGTTCTCCTCTGGTTTGAAGAAAGAAGGTTTCTCCTTCTTCTCCCTGATGTGGTAAGGCATATCGCATCAGAGGCGGAAAAATCACAGTCTACTTTGCAAGAATTAATCCCAGTGGTGCATATGCTGCTCCAGGCCGGTAAACCGGTGTAAACAGATGAAACCATTTCGACCGGAATGGCAAGTGCATCGGATCAGACGGCTGTAGCAGTTACCAGTGAAGCAAAATCCGCGGTAACCGAAAGATGTTTCAAATGCAGCAAAATAGGGCATACGAAGAACAAGTACGAGGTGAAATGGACTCAACCGAGTATCATATCAAATTTGGTCAGATGTTGCTACCTGTGTTGCAGCAGAAATCATCTTTCTGCAATCAGCACTCGACTCTACAGTAATGCAGGAAACGAGTAGCAGCCCACCACTGTTGTGCGGGTGGGACGTCTGCAAGGAGTAGTACGCAGTTTCCGATAGTCGAGGTAAGCATTGAAGTTAAAATTATGAGAGCACTAGTAGGCACGGGCAGTTCGACAACGATGGTGGAGTAGTGACTAATAAATCCAGAGCACGTGAAAAAAATTTCAGAATTTTCGCAAACAGTATGCGGGCCATCAGATGTGCGAAAAGTGGCGTAGACAAATATGGAGATGCGTGAACATCGAATACGGTATTCGACATGACTGCTGGACGACCTCAGTTGAATAGGAGTTGGTATTTTGCTTGGGATGGACTTCATAGCGATTTTTAAACTGCGTTTTCTATATCCTCATTGGCTAATTAAGACATTCAGTAAAGGACAAGAAAAATCATAGTATTTGTTCAATGTATTTTCTAGTTTAAGGAAGGTAAGGCAGCTTAAAGTATCATCCGAACATATGAGGTTTCAGCATGCCTTTATAATTAATTGTATGGTATACTTATCCCTTATGGTAAAAAGACTCAGTCTTCCAAGTTCTTTGGAAGTATGTAAGTATTTGTTAGAGAATGTCGAATTGGTTCCACAAACATTGTTTGTCTGATTTAATAATCAACACCACTCTTAAAACAGCTATAATATTATTTTATGTCCATAATCTGTTATGGGTATTATAATTACGAAAACATATCTTTTACAATTCAATTTTACACAAATGAAAATCAATTTCACATTATTGAAAATCAATTTCACATTAACAAAAATCAATTTCACGAAAATATAGATATGAAAACATAAATGAAAATAAATATCAAATGTAAATATTAAGTTGCGGAAAAAGAAATCCATTATTTTGGCGTGAAATCCAAAACTTTATTTAACATGTTTCGGATTGTCCTCTTGGAGTCAAATATGCACAGTTTTGTTGTATAATTAGTTGCCATTTTTAAGGTAGTTTCATAGTGCCTCTCTCGTAGAAGTCTTGGTCCTTATTGACAAGAAACTGTAGTAATCGATTTTCACAATCTTATATTGATCCCAATTTCTTATCACTCAGGAAATTTTGCAATGCGAGAAAAAGGTATTAATCGCTTAGTGCCATGTCCGGACTATATGGTGGATGCATTAAAACTTCACAATCAAGCTCCCTGAGTTTCTGGAGAGTCACTACAGATGTATGTGGTCTGGCGTTGTCGTGATGGAACACAAAACCTCATCTGTTGGCCAATTCTGGTCATTTCTCATTAATTGCTATCTTCAAACGGTCCAGTTGTTGACAGTACAGATCTGAATTTAGTGTTTGGCCATAAGGAAGCAACTCATAATAAATGATTCCTTTCCAATCCCACCAAATACACAGTAGAACCTTCTTGGCCATTAGTCCTGGTTGGGCGACCTTTTTAGGTGCTTCACCGTGCTTTGATCATGATTGTTTTCATACAATATTGTCGTATGTGACCCATTTCTCATCAACAGTAACCATCTGTTTAAGAAATGGGTCGATTACATTTCCTTTGACCAAGGCTTCGCAGATGTAAATTCGATCCATCATGTTTTCTGGTGTTAATTGGTGTGGAACCCAAACATTAAGTTTCTTTTTGAATCCTGCTTTGCTCAAATGGTTTAAACCGTTTTGTGGTCGATCTCCTGTGCGATGCTACGACTACTAACATGCCGGTCAACTTCGATCATTTCCGAGATTTTATCGACATTTTCAACGATAGGCCAGCATTTGCGAGGTGCATCTTTAACATCAAAAATGCCTCCACGGAATCAACGAAACCAAAATTGCGTGTAATTAGCTGTTACAGTATTGGCACCATAAGCTCCATTCACAGTAACAGCCACCTGGCTTGCATTTTCGCCTTTATCAAATAAAAACTGTAAAATGTACCGATTTTTTTCTTTGTTGACTTCCATTTTTAACAATATAAATATGAAAACATAAATGAAAATAAATATCAAATGTAAATATTAGGTTGGGGAAAAAGAAATCCATTATTTTGGCGCGAAATTCAAAACTTTATTTAACATGTTTCGGATTGTCCTCGTGGAGTCAAATATGTACCGTTTTGTTGTATAATTAGTTGCCATTTTGAAGGTAGCTTCATAATGCCTCTCTCAAAACTCAGAACTGAATAAAAAAAAGCAAAAAAAATTGTGAAATAACTGTGAAATGTTACCTTGACAAAGAGCATAAATTTGAAATTGTTTGATCGATAAATAAAGTATTAAAATAATGGATTAAAATAATGGATTACTTTTTCCCCAACCTAATATTTCATGAATTATAATATATTAGAATATTATAAAAGAATTTCTTGAATTTCATTTTTTGCACTTTTGATGCAGTTAATATATATATATATATATATATATATATATATATATATATTTGTTGTAACATTTAATCAATTTATAAAAAATATCAATCATCATGCTACGCGGAAAATATAATAAACATGACAGAAGTACCCGACGAAAAATTTTAGAACTCTATGAGAATGGAGGTGATTGGAAGTCAGCGTGCAAGCTCAATAAAATAAATACAAGAACAGCTTACGACTGGATTCGCAACAATCAAAATGAGCCACTTGCAAAAGGAGGGTGCAGAAAAACTAAAAAGGCACAAGAAGTTGTCGACACTCTGATACAGTAGATTGAGGAAGACTGTCAAATAACTTCAAAACACTGTGTCGATCGTCTGGTAGAGGAATTCGGTATTAGAGTGTGCATCAACACAGTCAAAAACTGGTTAGATTGTGAGTTAATTTCAGTTAAGGATATTAAGAACATTATTCGAGTTTTCATTTCATTTATTTGCATCACAATTAGAATTGCTACTACAATAATTCTCCGTAAAACTTGCGTAGCTCGTCATCGTTCTTGATTCATAATTTTTAACTAATATTCTTTAACCTCTTATTATTCGAACAAATTTAAATTACAATTTAATTATTACAAAAATAATTTATACTTTAAATTAAAAATAAATTTCATTTATTTTAAGAAAATTATTATTAAAATTATTAAATTATTATTTATGAAATATTAATTTAATTTTAAAATTGGTTATCTAAATTTTAATAATTGATTAAATAATCCGACGTTTTAAATTTTTTAAAATATCAATCTTCGATCTAGGTGGGAGAACAAAACAAAAATAAAACAAAATACCAAACAACGCACAATAAACTACATTCAAAAATATTCCTCACAAAGGATGGTCGACCTGCAGTTGCTAACATAAACTTTGAAGAAAACAAAATGAAGAATTCTCAATATATTACCTCACTGTTGTCTGCTTGATATCTAAATAGGACATTTATTTGGATTGTTGAATCAAATTTTAACTTGTTTTGTCGCCGTAAACAAGGCCGCTCAAAAATTGGCTCCCGGTTTTGCGTTGTAAGATACAAAGGAAGTAACTTGCATTGTATTGCAGCCATATCGTCTACTCAGTTGATTCATTTCCAGTGTCGACGGGGGTTCTTAAAGAAAAAAGATTATCAGCAGTGGTTTCTATAACTCATCGAGTTTTGTATCGATTATGGTGTTAAATCCGCAACTTTTGTGATCTACAATGCCTTCGTTCATTTTGGTGTGGAAAAGATAATTGAAGAGTTATGAGTTACTTCGTCTGGCTCCATATTCTTACTTAATAAACCCCATTGAACTTGTGTGGAGCTCATTCAAAACCACCGTAAACGATAGTTTGAGGAATGAAATTCCGAAAATTTAAATTATGTCAGAAGAGACGGAGGTCTAACTATTGCGAATATAGAATGCAAGTTCTGAAGAAAATCGCTTTGGAAACAAAAAATGTTTTAACTCCGCAAAAACTAATTCATTTTGTGAATCATGTTGAACGACACTATGCCGGTATTCTCAAAATGGATGATTTAAACTAGTAAAGATTTTAGAAAAATCTTAAGTAAGGTGATCTTAATGCAATGATATGGTATTAAAAGTTTTTATCATTTCAGAGTATTAAATTCAGTGTTCAATCGAAAGGTGCCTTCCTCCCATTTTGATTATAATATAATTATTGGAATGTTGGATTGTTTGATGCGTTTTATGACAATATATTTATGACAATTTATTAAAAGTACAAAACATAAGGTTCAACAAATTCCATGTATATGTTAGTCAAGAAATTGATTTTCATGATTGTGAAATTGATTTCCATGATTGTGAAATTGATTTCCATTAATGTGAAATTGTTTTTCATTTGTGTGTTTTATGTGGTCTGGCGTTGTCGTGATGGAACACAAAACCTCATCTATTGGCCAATTCTGGTCGTTTCTCATTAATTGCTATCTTCAAACGGTCCAGTTGTTGACAGTACAGATCTGAATTTAGTGTTTGGCCATACGGAAGCAACTCATAATAAATGATTCCTTTCCAATCCCACCAAATACACAGTAGAACACAGTATTTGTATCACAAATGTAAAATGTGTATCACATGTGATACAAATACTGATGATACAATTTAAAATATTTGATTTAAGATATAAATAGTTAATACGTAGCAGATAAAAATAGTAAAAATGCATGTTGTACGGACGCATAAATAAGAATAGGAATACGCGTAAAAACAAGAATATTATAAATTTAAATGTTCACCAAGCAATGAAAATCAAAACCTCAAAAATACAATAGCCAAATAATTTTTATACACTGCGGAGGACCTCTTCTTACGACAATAAAACAATTCTTCTTCTCAGCGAAATTACAATGAACAAATCCTCGGAATACAGTAACTGAAGCAGATAACTTCGGACAATTTGAAAACAATAATCAATTCTTCTCCTCAACGCATTAACAATGAATAATTTCGGATAATTCTGAATTATGTGGCTTAATCTATCAGGAGATTTTTACTGTGCTGGCTCTTTTATACGAAACAGAAATGTGTAGCAGCCACAAAAATACGTAGCAGATAAAAATAGTAAAAATGCATGTTGTACGGACGCATAAATAAGAATAGGAATACGCGTAAAAACAAGAATAAAAATAAGAATAGGAATACGCATAAAAACAAGAATGCGCTAAAACTTAACTTTTAGATATAAATATTTAATTTAAATACATTGTAAATAATATTTTTTTTAAATAAATATATATAATAATATACATTGTAAATAATAACCTCATATTATTTACGAAATACACAAAAATAAAAAAATAAAACAAATAAAATAAAATTGCTAATTATTAATAATATTTATTTATCTCAAAAAAAATTATCAGTGGTCTGCAAACGAAGTTTGGTGACCATTCTAATTCCCTACATTACAAACGTAGGTTATTTTGCTTATATATCGATTTTCCTAAAGAAAAAGTACATTGTAATGTTGTAAATATATTTTATAAAAAGGAATTATGTTGTTTTACGTTGATTGATTAAAATTTTTATTATACATTCCATTTATCTTATCCATCTTATCTATTTATTTATCTTATCCATCTTATTTCTAATATCAAATAAGCATCGAATTTTATTAAATACAAACTCAACTATTTATAAAGCGGTTAGAAGATCCATTTAAATTGAGTCTTCCTTTGTTGATCTGGAAAGCGAGGTTGAATACATAATTATTTTAATCAACCCCCTGAAGCTCAACACATCAGTTTGTTGGGTTTGACAAGTAAACACATTTTCTATGGCTAGTCGAGAGAGAAAACAGCCAATGACAGATCATTAGGGTTAGCGGTGTCAGTGACGTATCAAGGCTGTGGTTTGATTATGAGATTTTGATAAATGGAAGTTATTGTTTACGCCGATTTGTTGCACATCGAAATTTGTCCAAATGTGAAATGTAAATCATTGCATTGAATGATGAATATTTATCCGGATTTTGTTGATAAATTTTATTCTTACTTATTTAGACAAATTTTTTGGCTGTTTCAAAACATCGAAAGAGATATTGCTGAACCAGTATTCAAATTCAGAATTCAAAGATTGTTGTACTTACACTGTTAATGTCTTATACAATCAACTGCTGTTAGTTCCTCAATCAATAATTTTTTTAAAAAGGACAGCCACAAATAGTCAATCGGACACAGTTGTTGACTCACGTTGTTAAATAAACAGATCACTCATTCGATAATATTCAAAGGAACCTAAATACATTCTTCCCATTGAAAAAATAACTTTCACTTTCAAATCGTTCACAAAAACAATTCAAATTCAAACGAATATTCAATGATGACAGAACAAAAGTATCGATCGACCTCCGTGTATCACTGGCAACATGCCGACTCCATAATCAAGACAATCGATAAGTAAACAAATGAATGGAGAATGAGCAACACCAAATTTATTATTCCAATAAAACTCTGAAACTAAACTTGTACACACACACACACACGAACATCGATCGATCAATCAATGCCAGATCTCAATCTCCACGTCAGCACGCGCTCAACAGCACCGGTCACTGTTGTTTACACTCGGGCTTCTGCTGGTTGGAGACGGCGTTGCTATTTCCCTGCAACAGATCGATAATCAATAAATGCTGCTCCATTGATCGACCGACCTACTCTCTGGTAATCCGCGCTGCCGTCCGAATCGTCGTCGTCGTCATCGTCATCATCGTCTCCTTCCTCGTCGAACTAAATCACACGACACATCAATCAATCGATCACGTGCTCAATCGATCGCTCACCTCCTCCTCGATGCCCTCGCCCGTGTAGTAGAGCACCGCGCGCGGGATGATCCTCTCCCGGATGTACTGGCCCATCTCGAAGTCGGCCTCCAGGAGACTCTCGATCTCTGACGGCTGCACGAATCGATCAATCAATCAATCAATCGATAATCAATCAATCAATCGATTACAATGTCCTCCTCTCCGTCCAGCGAATCTGTTGGCGGCTCGAAGAAATTGAAGAACGAATCGTTCTTGACGACCTTGGTCACGGTCCTCTTCTCCGATCGATTCTTGCACTTCTGGACCTTCTTGACCAGCTTGACCGTGATGTTCTTGCCCGGGCACCAGTGGATGTGGCAGCTGCGCGAGTGGCGACACAAGATAATCGATAACCATTGACAGTCGATTATAACTCACCCGACCGTGCGCACGATCTCCGGGCCCTCGTACTCGAACGGACAGTCGGCCGGCGCGTTCACGTGCACGAAGTACTCCTTGGTGAGCTTCTCGTCCGTGAAGTACTCGTTCTTGGAGAAGTGGAACTCGAGCACGAACCCGTGCGCCTCCCCGGTCTTGAGCGCGCACTTGATGTCGACCAGGTGGCGCAAGATCGGCACGTCGTGCTCCTGGATGTTGTAGCGGATGATCTCGCTGTTCTGCAGCACCGTCAGCCAGAAGTCGGGCACGCCGCTCGGCACTGCGATCACGATCATAGACGGCCATCGACCCAATCAATGCACTCACCTTCCGCGCCCCCGACGGGCACCAGAGCGACCTGGTCGTCGCCGGCCGGGTCGCTGGCGATCTTCTGCTGGCCCAGATCCTCGGCCAACTCGTCCACCGCCGACTCAGAATCGTACTCGCATTCCGCATCGCACGGCTCTCGCTTGCCGGTCACGATCTCCGATCTCTGTAACGAGTCCATCGATCAATCAAAACGATTCATTTGATCGATAATCAAATAAATTCCAGCAATCAATTAAAAGAGATTTTAATGTCATTTCATAACGGAATTGGAACTTATTGGCGCCGGATTTTTTCATAATAAATTGATATTAAAACGTCCTCCTCGGTGACCAGACGAATTGTAAGTGTATTTGTAAAACATTTGTTCTGTGAGCGATAATTTGCTTGTAAGTCCGTTGTTCAGAACAATTAGAGATGCTCTTAATATCAGAATAAAGGATGGAGCGCATGGACATTGGACGGACGTATTGTCACAAATAGAATTTATTCAAGCCACGACATTCAATCTCACCAGCAGAAAATAATATATGGAAGGAAATTAAGACATTGGTGGAAAAATAAAGAAGATAAAGGAAACCAAATTGGAAAAGAAAAAGCTCCAGAAACGAGAAGAATTTTCAAAATTGGAGGCCAGGTATTGATAAAGAGAGAGAATGCATCAAAAGAAGACGACCGATATATTGGCCCTGCAATGATAATAAGACGGAGACATTAAAGAAGTTACGAATTGCAACTGCACTGTTGTTTGTATGCTGTTTAGATTTGTGACTCTCCTACTCAGATTGGATTGATGTTTATTGATTGATTATTTGAATCTAATGAAATTAATTTAATGATATTAATTTTAAGTGCAAATTAATTAAAGTTTGATAATTATGAATTTTAATAATATTTTCAGTAAATGATTTTAACTTATTAAATTTAATATATTTTAAAAATTAATGTTTATTTAAAAATTATGTAATGACTTTTATCCAATAAAAATTATGAGAAATTAAAATTATTATTAATCTTTCCGATTCTTTGTTTTTTTTAGATTTGAATACTGTGAAGGACTCATGTGAAAAGTTCATCCTTTAAATTTTTGAATAAATAATTTTTATAAATAATATTTGAAATAAGTAAATATTTAAAATCAAAAGTTTTTCTAATAATGTAAAAAATATCGTAATTAATTTTAAAAATTTATTTTCGAGAATAATCGAATTTTATTTGTAGTGTAAAAAAACTTAAAATGAAATTAATTGGGAAATAATGGATTTTTAAATAATTGATTAAAAAAATATATACAGGGTGGCCCAATGGGTACGCAGCCTCTAATTTCTGCATATTCTAAATCTACTCGTCAAGACGAGTATTTTGATATGTGTGATTTTTATAATTTATAATATATTTTTTACACCTCATTAAACTTTACAACATGAAACTAATTCTAAAATAATAAAATATCATTATGGTTAATTTAGTAAAAATATGACTACAAAATTGTGTTGGTTTTTAATTTAAAAATAAGGATGTAAATTGTCAATTTTAATATAACTTATCAGTTATTTATATTTATAATTTCATATTTTTATATAAGAATCTGGTCATAAAGAAAACGATAGAAAGTTCCTCTACAAAATTACGTAATGTCTTTTATCCAATAGAATTATGAGAAATTAAAATGTAATATGAATGATAATTCGGTACATTTTTATAAGAAATTAATGAGAAGATTGTATAAATCATGGAAGCACGTAGCCGCTCACAATGTACAACAGCTCATGGAATAATCTGCACTGATCTGCGCTCTTTTGTGAATTGCTTTACAAAGACTGACAAACTACTTCAACTAGTAAATCAAAAAACATTTTGAGACTCTGCTTTGTCCTGAGAATTCGGTTCGTAGAAGGGAAAATTTCATACAAAAACTTACTAATCACAAAGTTAAAGTTCCTAATCACATCATACATTATTACAAAGCATGGAAGATAAAGATCCGAAATATTTCTACTCGACACAGTTCAGAAATCGTTTAGAACGCACAGTGCATTTCAAACAATAATGATAATGCTCGGAAATTGTAACCATTGCCGTTACTTTTAACTGTGTTTTCGATCTCGCAGTGTGATCAAATCTACTCAGATATTCAGTTATAATTTTATTTTCGATAAATTCCTGTTCAATTTTATCGATCGGTAGAATAATATCAACTAAAAATAATACGTTTTACTGCCATATTTGAAGCACAAAAATCACATCGTCTTGGAAGTCTTTTAAGAAACACTCGACAAATTATCAACACTAAGAAGAGTTTCGTCCAATTGCCCGAACATTTAATAATCATTAAATAGCATAAAATCGATAATTGTAAATATCATATAAATAGCGATGCTCCATTAGATATTTTTAATTGAAATGATTCACAAATTATTAAGAGTTAATTAATCCTGAAATCTCTACCATTAAACTAATGATAACCGATGACCAAATACTCGTCTGATTACACCGAATTTCGGGGGAAATAATAAATAGTAAATAACATAAAGAAGCGATAAATTGGCCCGCATATAAAATGTCACTCGCCCGTCCATTCTTTACTTATTCCTATTCCTAATGAGGGAACATATTTTATTGTTTCCTTGTTTGAAGATTATACATTTGAGAGTACTTCCGCGCGGGACACGCAGGCAGGCTTGCATGACAATATAGGTACTGCACAAGCGAAAATACCCAAATAGGTTACGTAATCAATTGTCTTATTTAAATTATTTTTTTATCATTTTGCACAAAAAAATAACTGAAAGTAATTCTAAAAATCAGAGGAAAATCCAAAAAAATATTTTAAATGTAAAAAAATATTAAAATTATTTAATAAATGAAATATATGACACAAATGTGACGACAGATGGGATAAAATGTCTAATGACTCATTTAATTATATTAATTTATTATTTAATTAATAATTTTCCCCGGATTACTAATAATTTATATTTGCTTGGACCCATGCGGAACTGCACTCATTTTAACGAGTCAATTGCAAATGTATAAATATAATCGATAATCACTCACCTTGTCGTACACGAGCTGGTAGATATCGGCGAATTTGGCCTCGAGCACGCTCAGTTCCTTGAAGAACGACTCCTCGATCTTGATCGTGTCCATCTGGAGCTTCTTGAGCGCGCGAACTCGCTTCTTGATCGTCTCCGGCAGTCTGAATATCGATCAATATCACATGGAATGAGAGCAAATCGATCACAGACTGCTCGTAATTCTTGATGGCCTTGAGGCGCAGTCCGACTTCGTCCTGGAGCGAGGCGAGGATCTCGGGATTGTTCATCACGTCCTCGGACACGCCTAACGACACAGCGACCAGAAAATCAATTAATCGCTATATCGAGAAATCAAAGAAAAATAAAACCACTGGAATCGTGTTTTTCTTTGTGTGAAGAATGTGAATGTCTGGTATAATCGAGGCGAAAGAAAAAGAAATCAATATTCAAAAAACGTGGAAATTTTTCAAAAATTCATTACTTTGATCCTTTGTTCATTTTTTCTGATTGCTGATAGAAAATCCGAAGAGAATTAGAAAAATTAAAAATCAAAATCGTTTTTTCTTTATATTGGGAAAAAAGAAATAAAAATCAATCACCATTTTAACTTACAGAAATTTCAATTCGGTTAAATCAAATGGAATATTCACTTTAATTATGCAAACAATCTATTAAAACAAATTTGCTTTTTCTTGTTTTTTTTTCTTTATTAAATAATATTTAATTTTTTAATTTCTTTTTGAGTGTGAAAAAAAATAAAAAAAATAATCGGAAATTAATTTTTGATGTTTTTTATTTTGTGTTATGATCGAAAAAAAATTTTTAATTGGATTTTACTATTTTTGTAGATTGTATTTTGAATATAACAAATCGTTAAATAAT
This sequence comes from Girardia tigrina, assembly GCA_001938485.1. Taxonomy (NCBI): domain Eukaryota; kingdom Metazoa; phylum Platyhelminthes; order Tricladida; family Dugesiidae; genus Girardia; species Girardia tigrina. The sequence continues at coordinate 25,441 of MQRK01178987.1, forward strand.
AATTAAAGTTGAATTTGATATTGTAAATTATATTTTGATTAACAAAAATTTTAATTTCATTTTCGTAAATTGCATTTAAAAAATTTTTTAATGGTTTTCAAATAATAAAAGAACCATTTAATTATTGATAGAATTTCTGTTTTACATTTCATTTCAATTTTTCAAAATTGGATTTTTTTTACAAATTTAAAATGGTTTTCTAAAACACAGAAATGGGTGGTTAATGATGGGACAACAAACATTTTAACCGTTTCCCTAATCATGTTGGTCCAGAATCCATTTCATTGGAATCATAATTACAAATGCAGTTTTTGTATTTATTCTGTACACTGTTTTGATGAGAGATTGCGTGATGTCGAATTTGAAAAGATAATCAACATTGTATCAATTGTCGAACAAAAGTTGTATTACAAATACAAAAAGAGTTTAAACATGCATTTTTACCACGTTTTTATTAGCTTGCTTTTTTGTCTGGAACAAATCTTGCGATTGATTTTTCGACCACTTTCAGTCATCCAATTGAGCTGAATTTTTTTATACAGGCTTGCTTCCGATGACAATACAATATTTTAAAACATTTACGGCTCTACATAAACCGCATATGCTATAATTTAACTTTATGAAAAAAATCAATAATATTAATTAATACGTGCAAAAAAATTATTTTGAAATAAAACTTGCTTTTATTAAAATAAAACTTTGTTATTTTGGTTTTATTATCAATTCTGTTATTCGAAATCAATCGAAAGATTTGAATGCACTAAAAAGAGGAAAATAATTTTTTTCTAGACATGTGCGAAATTTTATTACCTAACCATTTTAGTAACCATAGAAATTATCGATTGTTACTAAAAAGCAGTAAAGAGGAAATAGCAGTAATTCAGAAATCCGCCCCACGTTTTTGGTTAGGTATAAAATTTCGCACATGTCTAGAAAAAAAATTATTTTCCTCTTTTTAGTGCATTGGTAATGCTGGAAAAACGTGGTTGTTTTTATAAAAAAATTTTTTTATTAATAATATTATTTGTAAATTGCATTTTAAAAATTTTAAATGGTTTTCAAATAATAAAAAAACCATTTAATTATTGATAGAATTTTTGCTTTACAAAAATTTCAATTTTTCAAACTTGGATTTTTTTTACAAATTTAAAATGGTTTTCTAAAACACAGAAATGGGTGGTTAATGATGGGACAACAAACATTTTAACCCTAATCATATGGGTCCAGAATCCATTTCATTGGAATCATAATTACAAATGCAGTTTTTGTATTTATTCTGTACGCTGTTTTCATGAGAGATTGTTTGATGTCGAATTTGAAAAGATAATCAACATTGTATCAATTGTCGAACAATAGTTGTATAACAAATACAAAAAGAGTTTAAACATGCATTTTTAATTTTTCTTTCTTCTTAAACGGATTCATATATAAACATTTTAAACATTAAATACAACGAAATATATTTGGGGTCTGTCGAAATACAATAATGAAATACAACTTTTTGAAATACAATTTTTATTATTTTAAATATAATTTTAATCTTTTGAAATATATGTTGTATTTTTTGAAAAACAATTTATGAACATGAAATACAATTATTATTTGTAATCCAATTGTTATGCTTTGGAACACGTGTTTAAATAGTTTACAAAATTAAAGGAATAAAATTAGCTTTGTGAATTTCTAGTAACTTATCATTTTAACATATATTTGTTAAATTATCGTCGTACATCCGATGTCATATTTATCAGTTATAAAATCTTCTTAATTTTTTTTACAATATCTATCATCCTTGTTTTATCTGCAATTTTCATAATTTCCTTGGCTCATTTGAATCTTTCCTCGTTTGTAACCTTACGTCTAAATTTTACTTCTAAGTTACATACTTGATAAAATTGTACATTTATACCATTTCCTTTCTTTTCTCAATGTAACTCGATTCCGAAGGTCATCTACAATTCTCTACATCCTATTATGTCTAGTTACACGTCGTTTACTACAATGATTGCAACGTCTCTTGTCTCCTCGTGGAGCAATTCTTGGTACTAGGTGGGGTTAATCACTGTCATTCGGCTAAATTAAGAGACCTGTTAAATTGGGCCAGCACATCTATTAACATAATTACCGCTACTACAACTCAACAAAGGAGTTTGGTAGGACTCGAAGTCATTAATCTCCCGAGATGTGGGCCACTCGAGAAGGGCTCCAATGTCAGACTGAAGCTAATTAATTGGAACGTCAGAGGTCTTAGTGACGAAAAGATAGTAAACCTATAATAAAAATACAGAAACCTCATCAAAGGCAGAAGCTCTTTTGTCTGCTATAGAAAGAAGTTCCTTCGTCATATAATTAATTGTTGCCAAAGATGTCGTCTCATTAACTCTTCCACTTGCAAAAGCCTTATGTCGTGCTCCCCTTCAAAACAAAATTTTCGTTGGCTCTGAGCCCCCATCCGCTTTTAGAGTTAAACAGTAACTCTAACTTTTACTACCTCTCTGCATAGACGTTAACTACACTTGGGGAGCAGACGCGCCACCTTTGCTTACATAAACAAGTTGTGTAAACATTAGAGCGCCTTCGGCTTCTTGACCAGTATCGAGGATGACCCTACTGGTAACTCAGTTTCTTGAGGGGATGACTTTAACTTTGCTCACACAATTCATCAAGTTCGATTTTATTTATTTACTCCGGACAAGGATACCTTCGAGAAACAAGTGACGGTCAGCCCACGTGCCCTTGTGCACGCTATGGTCTGCCTGCACCGTCTCTCTAAGATTTACCCAGACGAAGTTCGATTAGTATTCATAAGCATCTTTCGATTATACATATATTATATTTTACCTCGATTATATTTTAGTGACATTGTTTCGGAATTCAATTTACTCTTATAGTAGTTACAGGTAATTTTAGCGATAGCAAGGGCAAGCAATAAGAGAACGAGAGTTGATCTTTATGATTTTGTAGGTGTGTAATAACAATTTTATTTTAAATTTATAATGATGCCTCGATGTTTAAAAACTTCAGGGGACATTTGCGACTCACAGTTAAAAGTCAAACAACTCCATATGATGTAGGATTCATTGAAAATCTAATCACCTTTCACTACGGTTATCAACTCGGCAAAAGAGATTACATTTTAAGTTGAAGAAAAATTTGTGTAATTACGAACGTCTTAGCATCTGCCACAATGTATTCTTTCGCGATATTCATACCTTATTATTTTGCTGATACTTTTCAATTCAAGATTCTAAAGACGACATATATCACTGAGGACTCCGACAAATATATATTTTTCATAAGATCTCGGTTATTTAAAGGCTCAATCGTATAACCTTAATCATTGCATGAGATCCTCCATCTCGGTTTCCTCACCAACATTTTTATTTTACTTATCAATCAATTAATGTAGCCCTGAAGAGGACTGTTTCACACATTTCTCATCTCTGATTGTGGCTGATTTAAGAATCCGCAGTTCAATTTACTCCAAGCATTTATTTCATTTTAAGTTCATTTTAAATAAATAATTTTAAAATAATTTTTAAATAAATGGTTTATAAATCAACTTTCCAAATAATACCTTTTAATTATTTTAAATATTTTAAATGAATAATTTTTTAAATTACATTTCAAATTATTAAATTTAAATACATTTTTAAATTTCCTTTACTGAGTGAAAGTCAGTTCAAAGTTATTACCAGCCTTTTATATAGTTACAAGAATTAATATTCCGAAAATAAAATTAAGGAAATAATTAAAATAATTACAAGAAATTAAATATAAAATGAAAAGTATTAAATTGGAAATATTTAATTGGAAAACTCTCTTTAAAACTCAATTAAATTATATTCAATTAAAAATGATTAAAATAATTGAAAATAATTACGCAAGACAGAAACGGGTTAAATTAATTATAAAATTATTATTAAATTACATTATTAAATTAAATTATTATTAAATTATTAAATTAAATTATTATTAAATTATTAAATTAAGTGTAAAATATTACAGGGTAAAGTTAACAAGATAAATTGAATAATTAAAGAAAACCGAAATTTAACATTAAAATTATTATCGCCGTAAATTAAAGACATTCCCTGGTTGATTATCGTTTCATTTTTATATACAGTTATTTACACGAACATTGCGACATGGTTACGCATCCGAATCCAAGGACCACCACACTCGATCCATTGGATGCGAAAGCGAACCACAATCGCAATTCTGATTCTCAGACTCAAATAGCTCCTCTTCACAAAGGCATTTACTTTTTAGATATTTCAACATAGTGTTAGAGCAAGAATAGCAAAATAGTAAGTTATTAACTCAATTATTTTTCAAAGAATAATGGCAAATAAAATCAAACTTTCAATTAATGATATCATAATAAAGAGACATAAGATGTTTTAAATACATATATTCAATGATGAAATATTAATAAAATAAATTAACTTTCTAAATAATTAACGATACCAAATTACAATATAATATTTATCAAAGACCACACGTAATGCATAAATATACCTCCGAATTATTATCGTAAACCGTAATCGAGATTGTCCAAGAGTTTATCAAGCCTTTTCTCCCAAAATTCTCAATTAAAGATATTAGTTAAATTTGCGTTGAAATTAATGTTCAAATAGTGTACTGTTGGAAATTAAATTAAAATTTTTCAAATAGAGTTGAAATTAAATCAAAATTTTTCAAAATGCGTGCCGTTCTCAAAATTGTGCTAAGTGTGTGAAGTATTCGAACCGATTCGGGCATTTATACCCTACCGGATACACGCAAACATTGATGGCTCGGCATCCTGTATGCCGGTTACTGCGAGACAGGATGCGACAAAAGATGTCGTGATATCCTGGCAATTCGAATCAACAGATAAACAACTGTTGTTCTACGGCAGATTGCGAGGGGGAAGGGTATTATTGTTTTGTAAATTTCATTTTGTAAATTTTGTAATTTTCAGAACGATGTTTATGTTAGCTGTCCTTGCGGTCCTGACTACTGCAACCGACGAAAACTGGGCATCTGCGTATCGTGTGTCAACCGGTATCGTAGGTAATCGTTTATCATTCGGATTTTTCATGCTGACTGTTTATCGTTGTTTTAGCTTACTGCCGAGCTACCGCAGACACAGACAGTTGGAGGATGCCGTGATTCAGACTGAAATCAGGGTAAAAATTTTAATTAATCGAAAACTCTTAATTAATTTTCTCGGTTTCTCTTTTTAGGATTTCTACATTGTTTTGGCTGAACTGGTACTCATTCCCAAGGATCCTTCACTTTATTCTCCGTCCAGCACGCATGAAACCATTTAAAACTAACGGGGATAGCCGAGCTTGACTATCCCCACAACTCTGACAAACTTTCATTCGCGCGGGATAATGTAATGGGTGAAATGGGTCTAGGTTTGTTGTACAAAATGTGGAACGTAACACTTACAATCCAACCCTCTCCGTGAAGATCTCAAGAAGAACAATCGCTGTGTGGGGCCCTTGAAGAGATCGCCCCATCCCGTGCAAAATACAAAAAGAAATTAATTAAATATAATAAATTAATAAACAAACCCGCTGTGACTCAAAAACAGACAAAGACTTTCATGACTAATCATGAATAATCAAGTCATATTTCTTAACCCAAACACACTTGGAGGGTAACTAGAAACCACCAATAGCAGGAACAGGTGGAGGCTTGTGATTGGCAGATGGAAGTATTACAGGAGAGACAAACACATACCCAAGGAATTATAAATATATCATATTTTTTTCACTACAAGCAGAACATTTTGGATAAGACATAATTTTGTTAACTCCATTCTTAAACGCGATTTTAAACGACGAAATTTTAACGGCAAAACCTACGACGAAATTTTCGACACAATTTCATTCGAAGATACGTTGCGGACACAGTTGCCCGATTCCGAACATACTCGCGAACGAAGATTTTGAAGATCGTTTTAACAGCCAGATCCGAACAGTGATAGACGAATCCCACTGCAACCGCACATTGCGCCGGATACCAGAAGATAAAAATAAAAATGTGGATATTTTATTTCTTTAATTATTATGGTGCTTGTACTTTTATATTCAATATATTTTACTTCACAAAATTACTTTGTTTTAATTTTCTCTTAATAATTTCGTGACATATTATTAATTGATATTTAGCTTTTGGGTCCGTCGTTGTCGTTGTTCTTCACCCATGTCATATGATACTGTAGTTGTTAATAACCCTGGTTTTAAACGTTGCGAGCATTGTTGTCAAGACAGTCAGTTCGTGATTTTCGGAAGGGTTCCAGCCGAATTATTGGATGACGATCGCTTCACTGAGTCAAGACTTTGTCCAGAGCCCGTTAGAAAAGGGTTTAGGAGTAAGCAACCCACACTTGATGATGTTCTAATAGCATACCGTAGAGTATGAAATCAAGTGCGAGCTAGACCCTTCAAGGGGATGATCATGCGCACGAAGATGCGGAAAATATGGGAGGTGTAATCTCTGTAGATAAAGCCTTCTCAGCTGTAAGAAGCGGATAGAAAATCAAATAGATATCCTTGTATAAAGATGTACATAAGTCACAAAAGAATCGATCGGGGAATTTAATGTGACACGATCTCATTCATTGAGAAATAATGCATTTTTTTATTTTCTTTTTTTTTAAATATTTTGAAGCAATTTAATTTAATATAATTTTATATTTAGTGAGTTTCAGATATATGGATCTAGATTAATTCGACGTAGTTAAAAACGATTTTCTTAGAATGTCGGCTTTACTGAGTTTCATAGTGTTATTTAATCTTTTAATTTATTTTACAATTTGTTTTATTATTTTACCCATTCTTTTTATTAATTTTATTTAATTGTTTTGGAAATTTTATTTGGTTGTCAAATTTTGTTTGTCAATCTTATTTTTCCAACAAAAATTATCGAATGAAATTTCAATGATATTTGTAGTAGTATCATGATTAGTATTCGAGACATAGAAAGTTCTAAATTATATCGTTCTGGTTAAAATTTCCTTGCCTAATTTATTTTACTCAGCTCGTTCAATTTACTTTTAACGATAAATTCTATACATCTGTTTATATGATAATCTGTTTATATTGAAATTACTGTTGGGTTGTTGATCAAAATTATAACTCAAATTTAATTTTTACACCAAATTTTATTTTTTAGAATAACTTTTAAAATTAGTACAAATATAATTATCTTTGTCTTTATATATTTCTTTTAAATCAATTATTTAAAAATCCAATATTTCCCAATTAATTTCATTTTAAGTTTTTACTCTACAATTAAAATTTGATTATTTCCGAATTTAACTTTTTAAAATTAATTAAGATGCATTTTTTAATTATAATTGCTTAAAAACTTTGATTTTAAATATTTCCTTATTTAGAAATTCTTTATAAAAATTAATGGTTTCAAAAATTTTAAGAGTGTGCCAGTCCTTCACAATTACCCCTTATGTTTATTTAAATAATAATAATATTTGACATGTTAATACAGTTTAGTACTGATTATTTATGAATATGATCATTCATAATATTTGATTACTAACAATTATAATATGATTTATGAACTAGCTATCTCTAGAATTACTTTGAATAGATAAAATGATTTTATTATTGATATAAAAATAACAGATTCACTCCTCAAATTTTCGAGTATGTGGATCTGCTATTTTTATTGTCAATAACTAAAAAGGAAACTAATCAAGTTAACTTAACTAGTATAGTTCGATAAACCTGTTTAGTATGTTACAAATAAAATAAAAATTAACCAATGTCAAAATAAAGTAACTGTTTTGTTTAAAAAATATAATTTGATAATTCTAACAGGTACAAAAAAATATCAACGGTATTTTTGGATCGTCAAATACATATGGAACAGAAATTCAAAGTCTGATGTCGTTGGCGATAAAATATTGTTGTTGGTAATAAAATATTGTTGTTGGCGATAAAATATTCTAGATTGTCAAATACAGATAGAATAAAAACTCGTAATCAAATGTTGTCGATGGTAATTTTTAATTCGTATTATCAGTTAATTGTAATTTCTGAATTTTTTTGTCGGACTATAAACAACAAATAATACTAACGTATAATTAATTTCTGACTAATGAATCTATGTAATATTGATTTCATTTTTGGATTATTATTTTAAAATTCAAATACCCCCCATTACCATGGGTTATTTGAATTATAATACTTTATAGGTAAGTTGATTAATCGGTGAGCTTTCTTACATCATATGGATAGACTCTTTTCCTCGACTGCCTTCTTCGATCTTTTTCATGATGACGATAAAAATAACAAAAAATGATAAAAATAATAAAAATAACAAAAGAAACAATACAAGTAAAAAATATCATATACAAAGGCAGATATTACAGATAAAAGAAAATAAATAAAGGAATAAAAATAATAATAACTTCGCAAACAGATCACAAACATCTGACACCCATCTCCAATAAAAAAATATTACACTGATAATAAAAAAAACGTGATAAAGAAATGGCAAGTGAAGGAGTGTGAGAAACTCGCTCTACAATTGACATAATAAATATTTGAATTTAGCAGCAGTGTAACTACAAGGGGAAAGATTTTAATAAAACTGTAAATAAGGACGATTAACGCGGATAGTTTAATACATGCATGAGAGAGAGCACGCTCTGAGATTCCAATTACATTGCTAGAGAATTCCAAACTGCAGAAATATTTCCACCAGTAACACATCATCCCCGAACGACGTGTTCCAGCTGGGGGCTACACGCCCGTCCTGGTCTTCAGAATCCGAGGGCGCTCCAGACCCAGCACTATATGGTAGATGTGGGGCGAGGGAGACACGTCCGGCCGTCCGACATAGTTAGAACGGGTTGAGGTTAAACCCATAAAAACCTCTGGGGGCTCTGAGCAACCAAGAATGTTCCGAACAATGAACGGTCGTGACAAATGGCAGTGGATAAAAATGAAATGCGACGAATTGAAATCAGAATTGTTGTTGATAAATTGTCTCACATTTATGTCACAAGAAATGTATAAAAATCCAATGATGACAGTTGTATAATTCCATGGCACGAGACAGAAACGACAGAAATTTGTTAAATTCAATTCAGTTTGGTAAATTTATCGGATTAATTCAACAAATTATTAAATCGATATTTATTAATTAATATAATATTAATAAAAGTATTGTTTTAAATAGCGAGTAAAACAAAATTATTTACTCTTTTATTATATTAAATATTAAATATATATAAATAATAAGAATAAATTAGAAATTTAAATAAAAGATTTATGTTAAAAGTAAACAAGTGTATAAAATTTGTAAATAGAGATAAATTATATGGAGAAAATGAATTTAAAATATTATTAATAAAAATTTTTTTATAAAAACAACCACGTTTTTCAAGCATTACCAATACACTAAAAAGAGGAAAATAATTTTTTTTCGAGACATGTACGAAATTTTATACCTAACCCAAAAACGTGGGGCGGATTTCTGAACTACTGCTATTAGTAACTGCTATTTCCTCTTTACTGCTTTTTAGTAACAATCGATCATTTCTATGCCCCACGTTTTTGATTATGTATAAAATTTCGCACATGTCTAGAAAAAAATTATTTTCCTCTTTTTAGTGTATTGGTAATGCTTGAAAAACGTGGTTGTTTTTATAAAAAAAATTTTTATTAATAATATTATTTAACTATTTTTAGTTATCATTTAGGAATTCAAATCTTTCAATTGATTTCGAATAACAGAAATGATAATAAAACTAAAATAACAAATTTTTATTTTAATAAAAGCAAGTTTAGATGTCTCTCCGATCGCGTCGGACTTGGGACACAGACTGTCCTCCCAGTTGCGGTTGGCGTCGTTCTTGTTCCACGCGCGCTCGATCACCATGGTGACGCAATCGACCGGTAATATCGCCTCTATTGACCGTCTGACGTGTTCTGGGAGCTCGAACGATAAATCGTAACACGATTCGACTTTCCGTTTTTTCGATTTGGATTTCGCGTTCGGAGAAATCGAACAATTGCTCGCATGGGTCGATGTCGCTTCGTTGTAATTCGAGGTCGATTTGATGCGCTTAGTGGTCGGCCGGAGTGATTTCTTTATGTCGCACACTGGTGGCGGCTCCGAGGACGAATCGTTGTTGATACTGCTGGATTTCGTGTCTTTCTTGGCGTTGCTGGTGCCGGAGGAGATGTAGTTTTCTTGGGACGGTAATTTTTCGAGTTTCGAGTTGAAGATGTTCTCGAGCGTCAGAGTCATGCTGATCAGATCGATTTCCGGAGGATTGAAGATGTAGCAATTCTGGAACACGAGTC